>JAIUCV010000031.1:2673016-2744528 GCA_026724425.1 Erythrophleum ivorense
AAGGATGGGTATGGTTATGCCAAAAGTCCCTTAACAAAGGTGAAGATGAGCCAAAAGTCCCTAGGAATGGGTGAGAGAAAGTCAAAAGTCTTAAGAAGAGTGAGGCTAAGTCAAAAGCCTCTTAAAAGTGGGTGAGATAAATCTAAAAGTCCTAAAGAAGTTGAGTACGGCTAGACTAATGCCCTTGAGAACACTATATTTTGATATGTATGAGTTCATATGACAAGGAAAATGCTTTATGTATGTTTACTAGTAGCCTAAATGTCGTACATGCATTTTTTAACATATATATGCATCATTATATATGTTTGAAAGGGTTAAGAGCTATTGGAATTCTTTGAATCTCACTTTTCCCCCACATATGTCTAACTATGCCTAGGTGAGCTAAGTGGACCAAGAAATGAAGACCAACAACCTTGAGAAAGTAATAGTTTGACAATGAAGTAGCTAAATTGGCATTTTGATGACATATTGATATCAAATGTTGTAATTACATGATGTATATATGATGTAGACCATTAAGGATATCCAAATATATGTAATGATGATGTATGTATCCATTTTAGAACCAAATGAATGAATACATAAGTTTTTGTCATTCCTATGTTATGATATACATGTGTATAAATGCAAGTAGAATGATGAGAATGAGTTCCATGATAATTTGAGTCATTTGGCATACATCCATAGGCTGTAATTGTACTATAGGACATGCCCAAGTGGCTATGGTTTGATAAGAAAGTCTTTTGGTGCCTTAAGGACTCATTATGGACTTCAAAATTGACCAATTCGTGAGCTAAACTAAAGTCTAACCAAATGGATCATTTTTTGCATGAAATTTAGCTAGCATGTAGATCTCATCTCAAGCTTTTCATAAAACCAAAGATCACTTAATTTGGAGCCCTATAGAATTTATTATTATTATTCAAAATTAGCCAAATTATACAAAATTGGTATGTGCACTATTCATATAGTCATTTGCTTATCTGTTTCACACATAGGCCAAATGAAGGTCCAATACTCATGAAATTTTACAATTATAAACTAGACATCATAAGCTTTCCATAGCCACTAAGATCGCCTCATTTAGAGCTCTGTAGAGGGAGAACCATATTTTTTAAGTTATAGGTCTTAGAACTATCCGAGAAATGACCTGAGTTATTCTTCTATTATTTCTCATAGGCTAAATGCTTCTATATTGGTTTGGAACTATTTGTAGTCCTTAGGTAACATATTGAGCTTTCTAGAAAGTTATTATATGCATAATTTCAATTTTTTTAGTATTAGTTATGTATTTCCAAAGTTCATATTAGAAATCTATGACAGCAAACCTGAGAGCAACGCCTTATTTTTCTGATGCATGATTCCAAACCTGAGTTATGTGGGATGAAATGTGATGTTTCTAAATTTTATGGATACGATATGGATGAAAATGATATTAATGAGCTCATATAGTCTATGAAGCATAAAATGAATTAATTGAACCCTTCATTATGCAATTTTCCTTTATTAAATGTGCCCTTTTCCATATAATCGTATTAAACTAAGCTTTAGAAATGAAATGGGAAGGCTAGAGTTTTAAGGTATTACATTAAAACCCTAGTTCTACCTTGGTTCCATGTAAAACATTCTCCTTTCATATGGACCCAACTTGGCCAAACATGGAGGAAGGAAGGACGACAAGGAGAACCTATCTTTTAACCATGATCCATACATCATCTTAAAGCTTATGAAGAAAGGAATGTTATGCTATATTTGTTTTTCTTAAATCTTCTCCTTCCTCCACAAGTTCAGCCATGAAAACCCTCCTTTTAGAAAACTAAAACTATTAAGAAAGAGAGTATGAAAAGGAGAACAAGTTTGGTGAATGAACTAGCATGAAAAGAGAGCAATTTCTTACCTTTTCTTGGCTTTTTTTTGTCACATAATATTATTTCTAATATTAATTTCCTTTATCCAAGTGGGATTGCACAAATTATCAAAGGAATTCCAAGAAATGCATTAAAATAATGAATTTAATTGCGTTACGTTGGGGTTAAAACATTCATCTCATGTCTTTGGGACCCCATAAACTTACCAACCACATTTTCTATTTATTTTCCATCTATACAAGTCATAAATGTCTTAAAGATCACATAATTCATAGGCCTAGAAGCAAAAAACCCTGAATTTAACTCAATCACCTCGAATTTCATGGTGGCAGATTTCTAAGGCAAATTTGAAAAATCATAACTAAATTTAGAAAAGCCAAAACCAAGCAAACTATAGCTTTCTAGAAATATTTGGATGTTAAATTTACACTAAAAATAATTTCAAGTCATAAAAATCTCATATGGGCTATGTTTGACAATAGAATAGGCACAAAAGTCAGACTACCTAGAATTACTGATACAGTTTACTGATATAAACTTTGAAAATGCATAATTAATTCTAAAAAATCCAACTCATGTACTAATTTGGAAGGCTATAGATGTTAACTAGAGGGAAAAAATTGTTCTAGATCAATCCAAGATCATTTAGATCCAAAAAATTTATAGAACAATACTGGACATCTGACTAGGCACCTAGAACAAAACAGAAACTTTCAAAAATTCATAGTTCCCTCTTTAGACATTCAAATGAGGTGCTTCTAGTTGGCACAGGTCATTGAGAAGGTCTAGCTTTTCCCTGTAAAATTTCACAGCTATTGGACATCATTTGCCTTATGAATGATGGAAATGAATTTTTGGACTATATGAACAGTACCATAAGGCCAAACCAGAAAATTTGCCAACTTCAAAAATTCGCCAAAAATTCTGTAGACCTCTAAATATTACCTACTTTATCTTCCCAAACTTTTTCAACAAGGTCTAGATGCATACCAAATTTCATACCAAGAAGAGCCCATTTAGATAGTTTGTGCCATAGCTCACCATTATGGTTAATTTTGCATCTTATAAGATACCAACTTGGTCTATATGGCTTCCCTTTATGTTTGGTTGCTTTTGGGCAAGTTTAGAAGTATGAATATGACTTATATGAACTGCTCAAGTGGTCTCAAATCTCATGCATCTCATTTTGGTTATTCACATCCAAGAATACACTAATAATTCCAAACTATTACATAGTCAAATTGCATAATTGCATTGATTTAGTACCAACTATGGTTCATACATCATTCATACATGATATTACATTTGTTCAAGTGTTCACAAATCAAAAATTACATATACATATTCAATTTGACATTTGGATACAAAGAAAGCTACATAATGAACAAAGGATGGTCTCTTATGTCCCTTGGCTTGTATCTCTTGGTTCTTGAACACACCACCTAGACATCTTAAGATGAAGGAGGGGAGGAAAGTGAGATTCTTAGAATCTCAATAGCTCACACACCTATTCACACATACATTCATGGCATATACACATTAAAAGCACAAGTATGGAAACTAGCACAACCATAAAGTATGCAAAGTCACAATTCCATGCCACCAATTCACATAAATTCAAGAATATGCTCTAGGATCTTTTGGTTTAGCCTTATCCCATTTATAAAAACTTTTGGATTTGCCTCACCCTTGGCCTAGGGACTTTTGACTTGGCCTCACCTATCCAAGAGACTTTTGGCCTTGTCTCACCCATGCCATGAGACTTTTGACATCTCCTCGCTCACATTAAGGGACTTTTGGCATCACCTCACCCTTATGAGAAATTTTCACAATCAACCACATTCAAGACAACACATTAGTACCAATGCAATCTCAAAGCATCAAGTGGCATGTTCTTAAATGACAAAGACACACATAAGCACACAATGATATATATACAACCAAGAATGCAAGAGAATGAGGTAGAGAGCTACCTTAGTAATTTGTGTAACTTCTCTTGATCTTTCTCCTTCCCTTTTTTGGTTTCACAAGCACACCTAGATAGATTAGGATTCTCTTGGCCTAAACATTATAAGTAGTACACAATTATACTCTTGAAACCAGCCAAGATACTACACATACTCTTAAGAATACAATTAGTTTCATAGGTCACATAATGGTTCCATAAATGGCCTATTGAGCAACCCTTGTAATTTAAGTTCTAAACTCCATTCTCTTTTCATTTCTAGACTTCTTAACCTCATTTAAGGTCCTTGAAGCCATCACACATTCACTCATAAGGGCTTAGACATGGGTTGCTTCACAAGGCTCTATTATAGAAGTCATTGCCCTATCTCTTAATCCAAGGCTTCTAAATTTTTTCCAAGGCTTCCTCTCATCTTCTCCCACCATATATGATACAAAATTAAGTTTGGATGAAATTAAAACTAACCCCTAGGTGTCCTAAGTCCATTAGGCCGAGGCATGCACTCTTTTTGGCACCCTTGGAGTTGCTTTGCTTTCTTTGATAGAAAAGGCATGTGGGGAGGTTCCTGAAGGTCTCTAGAGCTCATGCCAACATTCAATTAGGCCTAGGGATCATTACATTGAACCAAATTTTTCATTGAGCACTTGAATTCCTAATGTTGCTATCTTGAAAACTAATAGTTCTTTGTTAATTTTTTTTGCATATTCTCATTCTTCACACTCAATTTTCTGGGATTTATCCTTGGTTCTACCCAAAATCTAAGCCCCTCTTGGAGCTCCTTAGGCTGGCCGAACATGCAAGAAGGAGGAACAAGGAGGAGCTACCATGGAGATGAAAATTTATCTTGTTTTTTCCTTGGTTTCTTGATGATTCTTCCCTTGCTTAGCTTCTCCTCTCCAAACACAAAATTTCCTTCCTTGGTTTGACCTCAAAACAGTCCCAAAAACATCAAAAATTCCATGGGAAAGAAGGAAAAATAGAGGAGAATGAATTTTACTAAAGAGGACCAAGAAAATTCATGAAATTCCTTACCTTTTTCTTGCTTTTTCTTTTCCTTTTCTCTCCTCCTTGGTGCGCCTAAGATAGTTGGTCTTCCTCTCTAGTTTTGGGTAGAAACAAGTAGGTGGAATGGGGTGAAGAAGTGGTGTGAAGTTTATAGAGGATTCAATAAGCTATTTTTTCATAAAAATTTCATTTTTGCCCCTTCCATTATAGCATTTTGTTTTAGCTCCTATTTTAGAATCTCATTTTTTATTATAAATTTAAGTTTCCAATTTAATAAAATGCCTTTGGAATCACTCAAATTGGAGCAAAAACCTTCTCGAATGAATCTATCAAAGTTTGGATTCATTGTCATATCTTAACCCCAAGAAACTCATATCATAGCATTCAAGCAATAAACACCAGACTTGCACACAAAGCGTAGCATATGGACTGAAATCACATAAACAAACCCACACGGTTCAATCCCACTTTGGTTTAAGCAATTTTGTCCATATAATATCTGTACAACATTCATTCAAAGCAATAATATCATTACATAAGCTCTTGAGGTCCATTTTGCACTACTTGAACTTTTTACACAATTTACTTGGACATACAACACATAACAATGGGAAGCACACTACTAAGAACCTCTAGCTCAGCATTAAATCACTCCCAAGCCCATGAATTGATCCTCAACTCCTCTTAGACCATAACATATTAAAACATATCGGATTCATAGCCATTTAGGTCAAGAAACTCGGGTTTGGAGGTTTGGAACACATATCAGAATTTTTGCCACGGGTTCCAATTTTCAGTTTTCTAGGGCAAACTTTGGAAAATCATAATTAATTCTAAAAAATTCAAAACGAGGCAAATGATAGTTTTCCAGAAATCCCTGTATGTATACTATAAGGTAAAAATAATTACAGGTATGAAACACCCAGCTGTACTGTGTTTGACAACCGAAAAGTATAAAAGGTCCGGCTGCCCTTGAGTTCTGCTACAGCTTACTGATATGGATTTTAAAAATTCATAACTAATTCCATAAAACTCCAAATCAAGTAAAATATATCAATCTGGAAAACTACAGATGTCTAAATTAAGGGAAAAATATCTTCAGACCCAGAGAATGACATTCAGCTGGAGAAACTTGATGGAAAAGTGCTGAGGGTCCTGCTGCGTCACTGACCGTGAGTTCTAACTTCAAAAATTCATTTCTCTCTCTCTAGACCTCCAAATGAGGTGATTCCAGTTGCTATAACTCACTATGCATGTCTAGTTTTTTCATGTAAAATTTCAGGACCATTGGACCTCATTTGCCCTATGTTTGACACAGATGCATTTTCGGACCAAAGCTACAGTACACTGACCAAAATCAGAAAAATTCCTAACTTCAAAAATTCACCAAATATTCCATAGACCTCCAAAAATTCTGTATTCTAGCTTCCCAAAAATCTCTAGATGAGCTCTACATGTATGCCAAATTTCATGAGGAAATTTGTCCATTTGATCAGTTTGTGACATAGGGTTGCAAAATGCCCTTTTTAAGCTTCATATGGGGTTTCAAGGGGTCCATTTTTGCCTCTTCTCATTCTATGGCCACATGAGCACGTGGGAAAGCATTAAGATACTCTATCAAACATGTCTCAAAGGGCTAATTACCCAGATTCCATAATGTCACTCATCTACACCAAGATATACACAAGAGCCATACTTGTATAACTTGGCATATCTAAGTCAAATTCATGAAATATCATTCACATGGGTCTAGTTCTCATACATATACAATATACCCATACTTTTACAAATATTCATAAGCTCATACATCATATACATTATGGAGATACATCATGTGACAACCATATGGCTATAATACAAATATGTTACAACTCCATTGCTAATCTTCTTGCCTCCAAGTGTGGTGGCTCCCATTTCCTTGCTCTCTTGATCCACCTAGGCATATTAAGTAATGGGGAGGGAAGAGTGAGATTCTAGGAATCCCAATAGCTCATCTCCCATTCAATCATGCATAAAGAATGTAATACAAGTGTTAAGGATGCATGCATGGCATATCAATATAGAAAATAATGCAAAATACATTCTTGGCATTTACACAAAACACATATAACATACTTAGGCTTGCCAAATGAATGGATTAGCCCTCACCCACTTTCTTCAAGGTTCTTGAACTTGCCTCACCCTTTTTCTCAAAGGCCTTGAACTAAGCCTTGCTCTTGGAGACTTTCTCTTGGTCTCAACCACTTCTAAGGGTTCTTGGCTCATCCTCACCGAAGATAGAAGGTTCTTGGCCTCTCCACATTCAAGCAAACCAATGCAACATTTATAGGCATCATTTGAATACATAGTGCAATACTATGGTTTCATGGAACATAGGCATCATACTAAAATATAATTCATAGCTTAAAATACTCATACACACATTCAAAAACAATGTAAACATTCATTCATGCATGGGAGAAAAGAGAGAGAGCTACCTTGTTATCTATGCAAGCTTTACTTTGCCTTACTCCTTTCCTTTTTCGGGTCCCACAAGAACACTAAGGTGGGGGTCGGTTTCCTTGGCCTAAACATCATGAATAATACTCAATTATATTCTTGAAACAAGCTAAAGCATTCAATTTACTCTCAAGAACATACTTGGTTCCATAAGTGACATAATGGCTCCATAAATGGCATATTGAAGCAACCCTCATGATTCAAGTTCTTGACTCCATTCTCTTCTCATTTCTAGGCCTCTTGACCTCATTTAAGGTCCTTGGAGCCATTACATATTCATTTACAAAAGCCTAAACACAAGTTACTTCATAAGGTCACATTATGGAAGCCATTGCCTCATCTCCCAATCCATGGCTTCTAATTTTTTTTCAAGGGTTCCTCCCACCTTCTACCATCATAAGAAGTCCCATTCTAGACTTAGAACAAATTAAACCACTCTCTAGGTGACCAGACCTTGTGTGGCCGAGATATACATCATGAAAAGAGTCCTTGAACTTTGCTTTGTTTTCTTGGAAGGAATGTCACCTATGTAACTTCCTAGGGGTCTAAGGGACTCAAACCATGTCTTAAATAAGCTAGAATACCTCTAGGAAAAATCAGATTTCATCACTTATTTCAAAACCCCAAGTTGTGCCAACTTGAATTTTAAGGCTCCCTTTTTGTTTTCACTTGTCTATTCTAAATTTTCATACTCTAAATCACTTGTTTCTTCCCTTGATATGGTCAAAATTCAACTCCCCTTTGGATGGCTCTAGGTTGCAACGAAATTCATATGGAGGAGAACAAGCAAGAAGTGCAAGAAAAGCCATGGAAAGGAATGGGAACCTTCCTTAAATTCTTGCTCTTCCAAGTGGCTTCCTCTTGTACCCAAGCCTTCCCTCCAATCCTAACTTCTCCTTGCTGGACCATAACCAAAATAGCATCAAAATACATTCTAAACCCATGGAAATATGGAGGAGAAGGAGGGGAATATTTATTATAAAGACAAAAGGAAGAAAACACACCCTTTCATACCTATTCAAGGCTTCTTCTTCTCCTTCGTTGTTTCTCCTTCCACATGATGCCTTGGCTAGAGTTTTTAGCAGTTTCAGAAATGGGTAAAACATTGGTGCAGCTTGGGGAGGGTTGGAGCGTGTTTTAAGAGAGAAAAAAACAATTTTTCCTTTTTGCATTTTAGTCCCTATTCTTGGCTTTTTTATTTTAGGCCCATTTCAACTCCTTTTCGAAATCAGTCTTTTCCATCATATTTATTAGGCTCTTAATCATAAGAATTGCCTTTGGAATCACTCAAAAAGGATCTAAAACCATTCCGAATTGTTCGGTCAAAGTTTTAGTCAACCTTTGCCGAAATCGCTCACCGGAGGGGTTTTAACTGTTCTAGGGGTTCCCATGGTTTTCAGGGGCCTCTGAGAACCCTGGAAAGCTCAAATTTTTTTATTTTAAAAGCCCTCTTATGAGTTTTCCAAACTTTTCCAAAATTACAAAAATGCCCTTATTTTCTTTGGCAAATTTTCTGAGCTCTTCTGGCTCTGTTTTTTAAACATCTTAAATCTCAAATCCTCATTTTCTAATATTTAAATTTTTATCATAGTTTTATTTGGCCCTAATTCCTTCTATTTCGACGACTTCCTTTTATATTTAGTCCATTTCTGACGTTTATGGAGAAATCGAACATCGCGTTTCTCACATTTACGGAGGGACCCGGATGTTACATTCATCGTTATTGGAAAGCATACACCAGAGAGGCTTTTGTAATACCATAATTTCTATCTCATTCCATGCCTTTAAATAACTTATTTCTAAGAATCATGTGAATTCTCAAAGAAAAAGGCATTAAAAATAATGACTATTTTAGCATTGCGTCGTGTATGAAAATTTCATTGGGTGTCATGTGGACCATGTGAGCTCATATATCACATTCTCATATTTAATTACATAAATACAACTCATTTGCATCATCAAAAGTGGCTACATCTTGTGGAAACCAAAGGGAAGCATAAAATACATATATATATATATATATATTTGGCCAGATTTTCCTCATTCCTGTCACAAACTTTGGAAAATCATAACTAATTCTTAAAAAATCAAAATCATGCATTGTTGGCCATTTTGGAAAGCCATACCTGTCTACGTTATGCCAAAAATATTTTTAGACCATAACATCCAACACAGGAGACATTTGACATTCGAAATGGTCCAGAGGTCAGGCTGTCCACTGGTGCTATCACAGAATTCTGTAAACAAACTTCAAAAATGTCCAATTAATTCCACAAAAATCCAATCTATGCCAATGATACCAATCTGGAAATTTATGGATGTTAACTAGAAGAAACCAGTTCAGGCACATTCAGACCTCGAAACCTAATTAAACAGTAACTGAGGTCAGCTAGAGTGCCTAGTACTTGACAGAATCTTCAAAAATTCATATCTCCCACTTTAGACATCCAAATTAGGTGCTTCTAGTTGCACAATTCATTGGGAATGTCTAGTTTTTTCATATAAAATTTCATGGCAATTGGACATCATTTGAACCCTGTGTGACAGATTTCAGTTTCGGACCTGAGTGAATAGTGACATAACCAAAATCATAATTTTTGTCAACTTTGGAAAATTCATCAAATATTCTCTAGACCTCTAAAAATTTTGTTCTTTAGCTTCCCAAAAATCTCTCAACAAGCTCTAATTGCATGCCAAATCTCAGATCAAGAAGAGCACATTTGGATAAAAAGTGATATAAGATTCTATTATAGTCAATTTTGGCTCTATATAGGATATCAAAATGTCCAAATGGCTTTCCTTGGGGTTTGGCACCTCTTGGGCAAGTCTAAAAGCATAATTAGGACTTGTGTGAGCTACCCAAATGGTCCCAAATCTCATGCATCTTATTTTGGCTATGTCACTTGCATTTATACACAACTACATAAAACCATTCAAGAAACCACATTATCATAAACATGCTCAAATTGCATTCTAATGGTCTCATAATGCTTTCTCCCATTTACACATAACATATTATCATAATTACATATATTCATAACATCATAGTACATATGCATCCATTGATTACATCATTTGCTAATGGTATGACCTTAAAGTAGTAAAATTCAAACACTTTAATATCGTCTTCTCATCTTCAAGGTGGTTGGCTTCCATTACCTTGCTCTCTTAGTCCACTTAGCATATTAGAACATTGGAGAAGGGGGATGAGATTCAAAGAATCCCAATAGCTTATCTCCCTTTCAATCATACATAAAAGAAGCAAAACAAGTCTTACAAATGCATGCATGGCATATGGGCATATGAAATCATTCAATAAGCAAGTTTAACACTTGACCAAGTCATACATAGCATACAAAGGCTTGCCAAGCAAGTGGATTGGCCTCACCCATTTACTTATAGATTTTGGACTTGCCTCACCTATTTTTTAAAAGATTCTTAGACTCAACCATACTCTTGAGAGTCAACCTCACTTTTGGGAGACTCTTTACTTTGTCTTAACCAATCTTAAGGGTTCTTGGCTTATCCTCACCATGGCTAAGGGTTCTTTGCCTCACCACACTCAAGCTATAACATCTGGTTCCCTAAAGACCAGAGGAAACGTGAGAAACGTAACGTACAGTTTCTCCGTTGACAAACAAAACTTATCGTATACAAAAGGAAGTCCCCAAAGATGATGGATTTAAGGTCCCAAAAAATTTGGGAAGCATTCTAGACTCCTAAATATAAGAATCCCAGGTTCAGATGGAAAGAAAAATGAGCTAGAATGAAGAAACAATTTCTCACGAAAAGCCTATGAAACGTAATGGTATTTTCGTAATTTCGAGCAATTTTTGGAATTCACACAGGAGGGATTTTTAAATGAAAGTTTTGAGTTTTTCGGGGTTCTTAGAGGCCCTAAAAACCATGGAAAGCCCCGAGACAGTTAAATCCCCTCCGGTGGACGTTTTCCAATGTCGGTGTGCCCGAACTTTGACGAATCCGTTCGGGAAGGTTTTAGCCCCAATTTGAGTGATTCCAAAAGCATTTTACTAATTTGGGAACCTAAATTTTATAATGAAAAAAATGGTTCTAAAAAAGGAGCTCAAACAAAGGAGAAACAAAAATGTCAAGAACAAAGGGCAAAATGAGAAATTTTGAAAAGTGTAACTTCCTCCCACTTATATATATGATGAGCCCTTCTTCTCCCCTCATTATGCACGACCAAGTTCTACCCAAAACCAGAGGAAAACTCTAGGGAGAGTGGCGCATAAGAGGAAGGCAAAGAGGAGGAGAAATCAAAGGCTTAAGGTATGGAAATTAGTAGTTTTTCATGCTCTTTCTCTTCCAAATCTCTTCTCCTCCATTCTCCTTTGTTTCCTATGATTATCATGAAGTCTATAAATCTATTTTAAGGGAGAAATTGAGAGAAAAATTCGGATTTGAAGAGAGAAGCTCAAAGAACACAAGATTCAAGTGAGAAAAAGCAAGAAAACAAGGTAATTTCTCTTCCTATGGTTGTCATTTTTGGTGCCTTTCTCCACCATTTCGCCCCACTTGAGAAAACCCTATGAGGAGATGATTTTTAGGCAGAACCAAGCATGAATCTAAAGAAAAAGGGGGTGGAGATTAAGAATATGCAAAGAGAATTATCAAAAAACCATTAGATTTCAAGATGCAAGTTCTAGGGTTTCAATTGCACCTTGTAAAATCTGATTTTGTATGATGATTCCTAGGCCTAAATAAGAGTTTAAGTGAGCTCCCAAGATCCCTAAGAGGGTCCCCATATGCTTCTTCCCTTGAGAAAACAAAGAAAGCTCCATGGAACCCAATATGCTTCATAGCCTCGGCCTAGATGGGTTCTCCTAACTAGGGAGAGTTTTAAATTTTTTTAAGGCCATCCTTGAGTAATATTTGATGAATGAAAATGAGGGGAGGCCTTGGAAAAAATTTAGAACTCATAGAAAGTAATTTGGTGCCTTAGGTTCCATATTATGACCTAAAGAAGCAACATGATGTTAGGCTCTTTGTTTTAATTGTGTGATGACTCTAAGAGGCTTAAAAGGAGTCAAGAATCAGAGTTGAGAGGAAAGAATGGAGCCTAGAAATTGTTTGAGGGGTGTTGCTTCATTAGGTGCATTTATGGACCATAATGGAACCTATAGAGCAATCTAGTATCTAAGCAAGTTGTATGACCTTAGAGTTTATTTCATGAACCTAATTGGCTCCCATAAATTGTATCTAGGCCAAGAAAACCATCTCCACCAAATTGTGGGTGTGTGGCCGAAAGAGGAGGCTTGAAAGCTAAGGAAAAAGTGTGTGCTTGTATACAAGGTAGCTCTCTCCATCTTCTCTCATACATGAATGTGTGTTTAGCTTGTTTTAGAATGTGTGTATGTATAATTTCAAGCTATGAAAAGTATGCTAGCATTCCTTTATATGCTATGATCCTTGATGCCATGTTATGTTTGCTAATGAGTGCATGATGTTTGTATGAGTTTACTTGAGTGTGGAGAGGCCAAGAACTCTTCCCTTGGGTGAGGATGAGCCACGAACCCTCGAGCTTGGTTGAAACAAAGCAAAGAGTCTCCCAAAAGAAAAGTGGGCTCCCAAGAGTATGGTTGAGTCTAAAATGCTCAAGAATGGGTGAGGCAAGTCCAAAATTTATAAGGAGAAGTGTGAGGCCAATCCAAACACTTGGTGAGCTTTTGAATGATTTGTATCAGTTGTTCACATGCCAAGTTTGCTTATAAAATGTCCATGGCTTTTATTTTCTCCATGCATACATTTGCAAAGCTTGCTTTGCACATATTATGTGTGATTAAATGGGAGATGAGCTATTGGGATTCTTTGAATCTCATCCCCTCCTCTCCAATGATCTAACATGCTAGGTGGACCAAGTACTTATGGTGAAGGGAGCCAACAACCATAAAGAGTAAGAATTGACAAGCTTATGTAGTATTTTGCCTATTTTGGAACCATAATGATGGTTCATAGTGTATATGATGTTGTATATGTACCATGAACCTTGAGACATGTGTAAATGTACTATTATGTGATGTTTAGATGTATGAAAATGATATATGTCCTATAGCACTTATTTTGAGTATGGAAGGCTAAGGTGTGCAATATGGGATTTTGATGAATGTATGCATAAGTGTGGGTTGAATGGCCAAAATGAGATGCATGAGATTTGGGACCATTTGGGCAGCTCACTTAAGTCTCAAATGTACTTTTGGACTTGCCCAAAAGGTGCCACCACCAAGGGAAGGCCATTTGGCAAATTTGGTACCTCATATGGAGCCAAAATTGATCAATATGGAACCCTATGTCAATTTTTGGCCAAATGAGTTAGTCTTGGTCTAAAATATGGTATGCAATTAGGTCTTATTGAGAGCTTTTTGGAAAGCTAAAGATCATAATTTTTGGAGGTCTACAGAATATTTGAGGATTTTTCAAAATTGACAAAATTCATGTTTCTGGTTTGCTACACTATTTATTTGGTCCGAAATTGTTTTCTGTCACCCGAAATTCAAATGATGTCCAATTGCCATGAAATTTTGTACAGAGAAACTAGATAATTACAATGACTCATACCAACTGGAAGAACCTCATTTCGAGGTCTAGAAAGGGAGATATGAATTTTTGAAGTTTCTATCCAGTATCAGTAACCTAGCCCGACCAGAAGTAGTGTTCCATCAATTTCTGAGATCTGGGCTTCATGAACTGATCTGGAGATATTTTTTTCTCTCTATTTAACATCTACAACTTTCCATATTGGTATCATTTGCATGTATTGGATTTCTGTGGAATTAATTGGACATTTTTGAAGTTCATATCAGTAAACTGTGACAGCATCAGAACCCAGTCCGACCTCTAGACCATTTTGCATGTCAAACGCTCTGTGTGTGGGATGTTATGATTTTTACATATTTTTATCATGATGTAGATGTCCCAAGATTTCCAGAATGACCAAGATTGCATGTTTTTGATTTTTCTAGATTTAGTTATAATTTTCCAAATTTTGTGACAGAAAGAGGAAATCCTGGCTGAAAATGCAAACACGGATTTCATATGCTCATTTGCTTTCCACGAGTTGTAGGCCAAATTTGATGATGGAAATGAGTTATATTCATGTGTTTAAGTATGAGAAAGTGATAGATGCTTTCATATGGCCTACGGGACTCTAAAAGAAAAATTTTACCTGTAGAGAAATGCATTTTTATTCATTACTCCCTATGCCACTATATTGTTTCTATAGAACAAACATAAGATGAGGCATGAGAATTGTATGAATTGAGTCCTAGAAGTATGGTGTTACACAAGCAAACTAAAGCAAGCATCATAAATATCATTTGGAAAACATAATGTATCATCATGGTACCATGGAGCAAGAACTCATGCTAGAACATTTTTCATGGCTTAAAATATACATACACACATTCAAAGACAAGTAAAGCAAATAATCATGCATGAGAGAAGGTGGAGTGAGCTACCTTGGAAGCAACTACACACTTTTTTCTCTTGAACTAATACTCCCTCCTTTGGCCACACACACACAATAGTGTGAGGATGATTTCTCTTGGCCTAGACATAATTTATGGAAGCCAATTAGGTTCATGAAATTAATTCTAAGGCCACGCAACTTGCTTAGACACTAGCTTCATCTATAAACCTCATTATGGTTCTATAAATGCACCTAATGAAACAACACCCCTTAAATAAATTCTAGGCTCCATTATTTCCTTTCAAATATGATCCTTGACTCCTTTTAAACCTCTTGGAGTCATCACACAATCAAAACAAAGAGCCTAACTACATGTTGCTTCTTTAGGTCATATTATGGAACATAAAGCACCAACTCATTCTCTAAGTTTCCTAATTTTTTTCCAAGGCTTCCCCTCATATTCATTCATCATATATGACTCAAAAATGGGCTTAGAAAAATTTAAAACTCTCCCTGGCTATATGAACCTCTCTTGGCTGAACCTATGCTAGGTTTTGGCACCTATGAACTTTGCTTTGTTTTCTCAAAGGAAGAAGCATATGGGGAGAATTATAGGGATCTTAGGAGCTCAATTAAACTCTTATTTAGACCTAAGAATCATTGTACAAAATTAGATTTTACAAGGTACACTTAAAATCCTAGCAATTGCATCTTGAAATCTAATAGCTAGTTTGTTGTTTTCTTTGCATATTCTTGTTCTTCTCCTTCAAATTCCTAAGATTCACCCTTGGTTTAGTTGAAAATTTGACTTCTTAAAGCTGACCATATATAGGTCGAAATACTCACAAGAGAGGGGAGGAAGAAGATCAAGTGGAAAGATTGCATGATACCTTGATTTCCTTAGTTTTTCTTGCTTGTTCTTCACCTTCCTTAGCTTCCTCACCTTAATTTCGAAATTTACCCTCTGTTCTTCCTTCAAAAAAACCCCAAGAACTTTAGCAAAATCATAGGAAAGAAGGGGGAAAAGGAGGAGAAGAGATTGGCTAAGAGAAAGCATGAAAAACAATCAAATTTCCATACCTTATGTCTTGAATGTCTCCTTCTTCTCTCCTTTTGGTGCACTTAAACCCTCGCTCTCTCCTCTAAATTTGGGCAGAAAAATATGAGACTAAATGAAGGAGAGAGTGGGACACCTCCTATTTATAGGTGGAGGAGGATGGCTTTTTCAAAAATTCCTATTTTGCCCTTCATTCTTAGCATTTTTGTTTCTCATTCGTTTTAGCTCCTTTTTGAGAAACGTCTTTTCCATTATAAAATTTAGGTTCTCAATTAGTAAAATATTTTTGAAATCACTCAAATCAAAGATAAAACCTTCCCGAATGAATCCGTCAAAGTTCAGGTACACCGATATTGAAAAACATCCACCGGAGGGGTTTTAACTGTCCTAAGGCTTCCCATGGTTTTTAGAGCCTCTAAAAATCCTGAAAAATTCAAAATTTTCATTTAAAAAGCTCTCCTATTTGAATTTCAAAAAATGCTCAAAATTACAAAAATGCTATTATATTTCATAAGATTTTCGTCAAAATTTGTTTCTTCATTCTAGCTCTATTTTTCTTTCCATCTGAGCCTAGAATTCTTATTTTTAGGAGTCTAAAATGTTACTTAAATTTTTTGGGACCTTAACTATTTCGCTTCAAGGACTTGCTTTGAAAATATGCCCATTTTCGTCATTTAACGAAAATTGGATATTACAGCTTTAACTATCCCAAGACTTCCCATGGTTTTCAAGGCTTCTGAGAACCTTAGGCAACTCAAATTTTTCATTTAAAAAGCTCTCCTGTGAGTTTTTCCAAAAATTGCACATAATTACAAAAATACCACTATGTTTCGTCAATTTCATAACAATTTTACTTCACTACCTTAGCTCTTTCTTTCTTTCTATCTGAGCCCAGAATTATTATTTTTAGAAGCCTAAAACATTATCTCATATTTTTTGGGACATTATCTACTTCATTTAGAGGGACTTGCTTTTATACAACTCATTTTATTGTTTTATAAAATTTTCCATAAAGTTGGTTTTGAGGAGTTAGAAACATGGCTAGCCTAATATAAGAAAGAAAGAAAATGTTTTAAACATTTTTCTAAATTTCCATTATGCCCTTCTATTTTAATTCCTCTATTTATGCTCGGTTTAGCTCTTTTTTTAGAACCATATTTTCCATATAAAAATTTAGGTCCTCTAGTTTATCAAAAATATTTATTTTTAACTTTAGGTGTTCAAAACCATCTCAAATTGACAATTTAAAATGTACATCAAAATGGTTTTAATCATTCTAAAGGTTCTTATGATTTTTAGAGTCTCTGATAACCTTAGGAAACACAATTTTACTATTTAAAACTTTCTTCTATAAGTTTTTGAAAAGTTGCCCAAAATTTTGTTTTTTCCACTGTGTTCCAATTTATTTTGTTTAGCTATTTTGACTTTGATTTTGGGCCATCTCTAGTTTTTAACCTTCATTTTTAGATGTTTTATTTATTAATCTAGCTTTAATTTATCTTATTTCATGTTACCCTGGGGTCCATTTTATAATTGATTAGTTTTGGTTCAATTTTAAAGGAATCGTGTATGACAAGCCTAACCTGGCTTCATCAAGCCAAGTAAAAAAAGGTAAAACTTTTGAAAAGAATAAGTGTTTTTATATTGGGTTGGGCTAGGCTAGGCCACGGACCAAACCTACTAATAGCTATTGCCTGACCTGGCTCATTAGCTTTTTTTTTTCAGTAAATCAAATCAACTCCAAATCCAGACTCCAGTTCAATACTCTACTTTCTTCTAGTCTATGGCCCGGCTTGTTAGTATTTTTTTTCTTTCAATAAATCAAATTAGCTTTAGGTTTATTTTCAAATACCTCCCTCTACCTCTCACATCTCACCTCGTCATAGCTCTCTTCCTAAACCCTCCATCTCTCCCTACTATGTGTTTGTATCCTATGAGCCAGCTATTGCCATTGAGAGTCCAAGATCAAGCCACGCCTACCATGTAACGAACGTAATTTCTATAAAATGACAAAATGAGCCGTATAAAAGCAAGTCCTCTAAAATGACCTAGATAATGTCCCAAAAAATTTGGGTAGAGCCTTAGACTCCTAAAAATGATAATTCTAGGCTCAAACAAAAAGAAAAACGGAGTAAGAATGGAAAAACAATTTGTAACGGAAACTGATGAAACATAATGACATTTTCGTAAATAAGTGTAACTTTTGGAAAAACACATAGGAGGGCTTTTTGAATAAAATTTTTAAGCTGCCCAGGGTTCTCAGAGGCCCTAAAAACTATAGGAAGCCCCGAGACTGGTAAAGCCTCTCCGGTGTACGTTTTTTAACGTTGGTTGACCTAAATTTTGACTAGTTCATTCGGTAAGATTTTAGCTCCAATTTGAGTGATTCCAAAGGAATTTTATTAAATTGGGAATCTAAATTTTATAATGGAAAAGATGGTTCTTAAAAAGGAGCTAAAACGAAGCTGAAACGAAATTGCCATTATAAAAGGACAAAATTAGAATTTTTGAAAAAGTATACTTCTAGAAACTTCTACACACTTCTCTTTTCTTCTCTCACCTTTTTAAGAACAAAATTTTCTGCCCAAAATATAGAAATTGATATGCTCTCTTAGGCTCACAAGAAGGGGAAGAAAAGGAGGAGAAAAATCAAGGAAAAGGTAAGGATATTTGTAGATTTTCATGCTCCATCTTCCTCCAATCGTGTTCCTCTCCTTTCCTCCTCGCTTTCCTTGGCTTATTTAAGATGAATGGTTCTATTTTTGGTCCAAAAAGAAGGGGAAAAATTCAAATTTTCCAAGGAGAAGAGAACTAAAGAGAAAGACACTTGAAAGCTCACTTGAATCCTAGGTAATCTTTGCTTTTTGTTACTCTTCTCTTCCCCCTCCCTTTGTGTGCATTTCGGCCAAGAATAGAACGAAAGAAGGGAAGATTTTTTGTCCAAATACAAGGAAGGAACAAGGGTTTTAGGCCATGGGGAGATGAAATTTGGCAAGAAATTCCAAGAAAAACCAATATAAAACAAGTTAGAAAAGTGTAGTGTTTTCTAGGGTTTTGCAAAATTTGATTTTGTGTGAATGTTTCCTTGAGCTCCTAAGACCCTTAGAAACCTCCCCAAATGGCTCTCCCATCAAGGAAAAATTTAAAACTCCAAGAACCCCATTATTGCTCATAGGTTCGGCCAAGTTAGGATGGATGGGGTAAAGGATGTTTTAATTTGTTCTAGCCTTAGTTTGGGACTTTATATGATGTTAGAAGATGGGAGAAACCATTGAGAAAAATTTAGGAATCATAGTGTAACATCCCATAATTAATTAAGGTATTAATAATGGATTAGATTAATTAGGCGAAATTAATATGGGATAATTAGGCAAGTTGAGTGAATGGAGATTTTAGAGGAATAAATTATTAATATGGGTTTGAGATTTAATTGAGATAGAAATTCTATCTAAACTTAAATTAATAGATCATGAGAAAAGGCTTATGGAGGCCCAATGGGTTAGGTGCAGACCCAACCCAATTTAGTGTGATAGAGGCCCAAAATCCACCTTATATAGACTCTTCTAAGTGGCCCAATAACCCTTGTACAGACCCCAAATTCTTGAGCTCTTCAAACTTGGCCCAAACCTAATTAAGCTTCAGCAACCCAATGCATATAAAACTGGCCCAGTAAAATTCTATAGCTCAACACTCTAAAAACTGGCCCAACAAGCAAAAATCTGAAGCCCAAATGAAGATGGATCTTAGAGCAACCCATGACCCATATTTGACCTAACTAAAACCCAACTTAAACCCTAATACTCCAGCCACTTTCTCATTTGCTGAAACTCAAGAAGCAAATTCGGAGCTTGGAGAGGAGGCTAGGGTTTGGGACAAAAATTTTGCATTTTCTCACATTTAGAGCAAGATTCAGCCAAGGTAATAGTTATACAACTTAATCCCCTCATCTTCCTCTTTAATTTGGTCCGATTAGTTTTTCATTTGGAGTATTTTCACCCTACCCAAAATCTGAAAATGAGAGAATTTGGGGATTTTCTTGGTGAAATTCGTAGGTTGAGGTTAGGGCTGACCTTGGGTGAGTTTAAACCCTCTATTTTGATGCTTCATTTGTTAATTTGAGACCCCCATAGCTGACTTATAAAATGGGTATTAATTATGTACGAATTTGCTTAGGATTTTGGGTGGAATATTGAGTTTTCTGGTGAAGGACATTCTAATCCGAATTTGGGACTTATAGTGGCTGAGTAAGTGATTCTTAGGTAGTCATTAGCATCTTAAATTCTTTGGGTACTGATTGTAACTGTTAATGATGAATTAGAGTAGTAATTCTATGATGCTATGGTTGTAGGAGGATTTTTGCACCATTGGTGACTGTTGCAAGTGTCTACAAGTGAGGTAACTGAGTTTATATTAATTCCATGTATATGTCTGATTTAATTTCATATGTTGCTGTATATGATTGATTGAAAATGTTGAATAAATTGATTGGCTATCTGTTATATTATATTGGACCTTGTAAGTCCATGGTGGAGCTGTGGTGCGGCTGCCACCCGTGCATGTGCTTCGATCGAGCACCGGGTTATGATTAAACCCCAGATGCACAGAGCCCCGGTTGTGCTCAATAGGGAGTAGGTGCCGTGGACGAGCCTCTTCCGGTGTTAATGGCCTTTAACATGTGATAATATGATTGCTAGTATGAGATAGTAATCATGATAGCCTAATTGTTTCATTTGCTGTTATGATGGATATGATTCTGATGTTAATTTTGATTCATGCATATATGCTAATTAAACTGGATATATGATAGAATTGCCTTAGTTACTGAGATTCATATCTCACCCCATTTCATGGGATTAACATTTTAGGTGAAGGTTCTTCAGATAAGGATAAAGGGAAGCAAGTGGATGAAAATCCATGAGCTCCAACATATGGGAGAAGGCTACACTTAGGCAGGCTTATTTTGTAGAGATGCAATTTTGTTATTAGTTTACATAGCATCATCATGTATTCATGTGCCAAGTGTAGGCGTTCATATTTTGTTTAATTGGAATGTAACCGTTAAGGATTTAAGTCTTATTACAGTTGAATATTAATGTATGAACTTATAGTATCATATATATAGTCTTGTTGAAATTGTGATATGGATTACCATATGGGAATTGTAGTCATATGATGCCTTGGATGTGGACATAAGCTATTGTTGAATGGAATCTCTATGGAATATGTATGGGATATTAATTGCTACTAATGCATATGTTCTTGCTGTCATATAATCATGGATTTGTTGATATGAACTAGTTGGCCAAGTAGGAAGTAGCATTTAAGTTTTGTAATGGTAATGGATGGATTGATGGGTAAATAGGGTAGATAAACACCATTAGGATCGTATAAAACAAGGGTAGGTGGACCTAAAGTGTTTCTAAGATGAGATTTGGAGTGTAGAGGGCAAAATTTGGGTAATATGGTCACAGGAGGGAGTCTTGCCGCAGCTAAGAAGGCTTCGCCGCGACCAAATGAGAGACAAAGCTGAAGGGCGCTACGGCATAACCAATCCCACTGCAGCGCAAGGGAAGAAAATTGGCCTAGTGAGTGACAGTGGCGAGGAGTGCCGCGGCTTGAAAAATCTCACTGTGGTACAAAGCGAAAAAAAATCACCTAGAAGGGTACAGAACCGAAACTCGCAGCAGCGCATTAAGTCCTACCGCGGCGCGAGTTGAAGAAATAAAATAAGGGTTGATCAGAAGCAAAACTCGCCATGGCATAAATATATTGCGCCGAGGTGAGGAACGTGGGAGTTGAAAACAGTAGTTCCAGGAGACGTTTCCGCCGTAGTGCCACATAGGTTGGCCGTGGCGAAGGTCCAACTCGCCGCGACTTGTCCAATAATTCTAGAGAGCAACTGGGCCGCGACGGGAAAGGTATAGGCCACGGCGTAAGTCCCCAACCTACTCCTTTTAGCCTAGAAACCACAATCTCTCCAACAGTAATGATAAGAGATGATATAGGAACACTTGTGGGAGGTTATTGGGTATTAAAACTGATGGACGGTTGAATCATCAACCCCTTATGGTGGTAGGATTTCTTTTATGCAAATTTTATTTTGTTGAGGTGGTATGGTGATGACCCTAACATCAATGTTCAAATTTTCCCCATATTTTCACAATGTGATAAATTGTAACCACTCAAACCTTGATAATTAATTATTAATCGTATACTTAACCATAATCACAATGATAACAAGGTAGGGTTGTCACACATAGATTAGGAGATGGGACAATGGTGTCCATAATGATGCTTTGTGAAGCAACTTAGTTTTCTGCTTGTGCAATTGAATATGTGATAGCTCCAAGGACCTTAAATGAGTCTAAGAAGTCTAGAAATAACAAAAGAATGGAGCTTAGAACTTGAAATGCAAGAGTTGATTCATTAGACCAATTATGGAACCATAATGCCAAGTATGAAACCAAGTGTAGGCTTAAGCTTTAGTTTAGTGTCTTGGCTTGCTTCAAGTGTGTAATTGTGTGTTATTTATTGTGACTAAGCCAAGAGAACATCCAACCACCTAGGTTCACTTGTGAGGCAAAAAAGAGAGAAAGAAAGGATCAAGAAAAGCTTGTGTAAATCTAAGGTAGCTCTCTGCCTCATTCTCTTACATTCTTGTGTGCATATGTATGTTTTTGTGTGCTTGTGTATGCTCTTGTGATTTGAGAACATGCCACTTGATGTCTTGAAGTTGCATTCGTACCAATGTATTATCTTGAATGCCATTGATTATAAGAATGGCTCTCAAGGGTGAGGTGATGCCAAAAACCCCTTAAAGTGGGTGAGGTGATGCCAAAAGTGTCCAAGGCATAAATTGATCACAAATTTCTCCATATCCAGTAGGAACATTTGAAAGCTCAAACACTTTAGAGATTGTAATGTAAGGCTTGAATTATTGTTTGAACTGAGCACATTTGTTTCCATCTCTCTTCTTTGAGGTCATTCCATTTCTGGAGATCCTTTTCTGAAAAACACAGTTCAAGAGATCTTAGAATACTCCAATATTCCTGAACATACTCTAGAGTAAAAGGAGGACAAACTTAGTCCAATGCCTTCCTTTCCTCAAGAGTTAGCCAACAAATACAATTTGGATAGGTTCAATGCCTTGTCTTCTTAATGAAAAATATTTAATTTGAGTATTCTAATTAGAGTCATCAGAATCTTTATCTAGGTATGCTTGCGATAACAACCACTTTTTCTCTTCTAGGCTTTTGTGCACTGGTCTCTTAGGACTAAGGATTCTGTTGATCTTCTTGGAAACTCTTTTTAATAAAGAACTCATAGACAAGGTAATTATCTTTTCTAGAGAGTAATGTCTGTCTTTTACACTTTCTGATACACAAGATTCTCAAGAGAGGCAAGTGTAGAGCATACTGATGTTTAGACAAGATAATCATAAGAGATTTGCTAATAAAAGATTTCAGAAGATAAAAGAAACTTAGAACGAAGACATAAGAGAATTGAAGTTTATTCAAACTTTGTTTACAGGGAGGTCTGAGACTTAGAAAGGTCCTGTCTAGCTAAGACTTCATGACTCTTCTTATAGAGAAGGTCAGGGGATACAAGACAAACTAACTTTTCAAACTTTTATAAAAGTAAAGACACACTGGTCGACAAGCTTTTTTCTAAAGCGACTTTCACAGGCTGGAAAGTAAAGTAGCTTACATGCCAAATAGTAAACACACATAATTGTACAATATGAGCTATCAGGATAAGCTTCAAGTGGCAAGATAAGCATTATCCTTTCTTGATTGCCTCATGGAATGGATACAGATTAGGGTCTTCATGAGTACCAAGGGTAGAGTCGATGGCATTAGGGTCTTTTAGTGACTTCTTGAAACAGGTGGCGAGCCATTCTTCAAATTCTTTTAGAGCAGCTAGTTCATAGGGATCTTGTGAGTGTTGCATAAGTGTGTCAAAAGGTGGTTGGGTAGATGAAGAGGAAGCTCCAGGGTCTTGTGAACTAGTTCCTATGAGAAAGTTAACCATTTGGGCTGGAGTCTATAATTCTATATTGGGCAGGTTTAACTCTGGGAACCTAGGTTCTCCGGGGATGAATTCTTTAGGGTATGGTCCCAATGAAGTACAAAATATGAACTTATCACCCTAATAATTATTAATCTCATATAAAAATAATTTTAAAACCTTTAAATTACTATATGATTGTTTTGGCTAGTCTAAAAATGTGTTCCATTCATATGCATGGCTCCTAGTCAAGAGCATATTTTGTTTATTAACCCAGTAAGGACGGTGCAGGATAAAGACACTAGACACCTATTAATTTACATGGGTATCTGCTAAAGGTTATGCAATTGGATGAGGCAGTAGAGTTCATTGTGCCACCATGGTAAAGGAGAGAGCCATTCTAATAGGGTCTACAAATTAGAACCCCTATTTTATGATGTAGTTAGGTGCTGGAAAATCATCAAAGGTGGAAAGGCAATGGCACTAGAGTACAGAGTAGTAAGTGCCCATAGATAATAAAGGGCATCATCTGTGACTTGGTCAGTGATACGAAATAAAATCAAAAAGGATGTTTAGATGAGGTTGAAGGCAATAGGGATGACATTGGATGGAGCATTTTTGAAATACCAATGGAGGTAGTAGAATAAGGACTTTTGGGCAAGTTGTTGCACTTCTGCAAGAGTAGTTGGTTGTGGTTCACCAAGAGGAAAGTCTTTTTTAAGCTGAGGGAAAGGGTAGTGAATAGTGCATCCAAGGATTGAATGAGCCATATGGATGAAAGAAACAAGTTTGGCAGATGTAATAAGGTTAAAGTTTTTTGAGGGTCTAGAAAGGAAATCAACAAGGATGTTGTGGCATCCTTTGATGTGTTCAACATTGAATTTATAACGGGAAAACTAGTCTTTCTAGCGTATCAATTGTTTATCCAGAAGGACTTTTTTGTTATACTCTAAAATTTTTGGGAAAGAAGAGTTATCCATCTGCACAGTGAATTCATATGGGCATAGGTGGAAACTGAACTTCTTGATCCCTCTTTTAACAGTAAGAATCTTTTTGTAGATTGCATGACAATCTTTTTCAGAGTCTTTGAATTGTCCACTAGCATGGACATAATAGTATTTTTTTTCCATCAATCTCTTCAAGTAAGATAGCGCCCCAAAAATCTTTACTAGCGTCTATCTGGATGATTCTTTTATCCTTATCAAGAATCTTTAAAGGTAAAGGCACTTGAAAGACTCTTTTGAGGTGTCGCACTACTACAGTCTAAGCAGGTCCCCAAGGAGGGAGTCTTTTTTGAGGAGCTTGGATAGTTGCCTCATATGATTGGATACCTTTAGAATAAAGTCTCTGATAAAGTTAATCATACTGAGAAAATTGTTGAATTTCTTTTACAAAGAGATCTTTATCTAGAAAAGTGAGTAAAATTTTGGATTATGTGTGAACCAAGATGATAATGTCCATTAGAGATATGCATCTCAAGAAATTCTATTTGGGCTTGGCCTAATTGACTCTTTTTTTATGAAAGCACTATCTCATGTTTTTGCATGAGGCCCAAAAACTGTTGGAGAAGCTGTTTATGATTTGCTTCATTTTTTAAGAAAAGTAGAATGTCATCAATGTAGATCAAAATACTATGTTAGATGGGCTCAAAGATTCTAGTCATGGCCTTTTGAAATAGTGATGGGGCAACCTTCAGAGCATAACTGTCCATCGGTATTGGGCATTTGGAATGCAAAAGGCTATCTTGTACCTCTCTGCCAGATCAATTCCGAGTTACCAAAAGCATACTTTAAGATCAAACTTAGAGAATACTTTAGTTTTTTTTAACAGACTAAGTTGAGAACTGATCTTTGGTAATAGAAATTTATCATTTTGTAGGAACATGTTAAGAGGCTTGTAATCAATGACTAATCTCTTTTTACCACATTTATGCTCATCACGTTTGTCCACATATAATGCTTGGCACATCTAATCAAATCTGGTTGGTTTAATAAGACCTTGTTGAAGAAGGGTGGTGCATTTTTCTCTAGCTAGTTTTAAGTCATCAGAATTCATACCAGGATGAATTGCTTTGGTAGGATTAATATTTTCATTTCATTTAATGGAAGCTAGATGAAGAAGTCTTGATTCTTCTAGAAATAAGAAGGATGAGAAAACTAGTCATAGGACTCTGGATAGTAAGGTATAAATTGATCACAAATTTCTTCATATTCAGCAGGAACATTTGAAAGCTCAAACACTTTAGAGATTGTAGTGTAAGGCTTGAACAATTGTTTAAACTAAATTCCTTAAAGAAGGATTTGAAGTTTCTTAGCTCTATAGTAAATGTTCATTCTAATAAGAATGTCTTTATCTAGGAAACTGCTGCCAAGTACTTTGGTCCAAACAATATAGTTAGGAAAGCTACTAATACCGATTCTTTTATTGGTAATAAGATCAACCTTACAAATTTTTCTATCAGCTACATTAAAATACTCGGAGTGAGTTGTCCATGCCTGTGGAGGAAGAACTATAGGATTCATGAGACTTTTTGAAGCTCCAATATCCATGTAAGCAATGATAGGAATAGGTTATCATATTTGCTGTGGAGAATCTGTATTTGAACATAAGGCATTAGAGGCTCTTTTTGTTCAACCGAATTGCAAGGTTAGACAAAGTAGTTAGGATGGATATAATGATCAGAATAATCTAAATGTTCTGAATCAGAGGATTCTAAATTTAAGAATTGAAGTCCAGGAAGAGCAAAAATAGTATTAACATTAGCATCTTCTTGTTCTGAAAAATATTCTTCAATATCATCATTAGCAGTAAGAGGAATGCTAGCTTGAACTTGTTAAAGGAGTTTTACATCTTTTTTATTTTGTTAGGACATTGCTTAGTGAAATGTCCCTTTTTTCCATAGATGTATCAATGGTCTCTCTTGAAATGTTACGTGAGTCATCGTCTAAAAAATCTAATTGGTTTTTTATGTCTCCTTTTCTTGTAATGCTTATGAGACTTATAAGGCTTGGCATAAGTATGCTTGTAATGAGATTTCTTTCTTGTGGAGCAAGCACACTTAGACTTGTTCTTGCATTTGATCTAGAGATAAGGCTTCTTGCAAACCTTTTGTAAGGCAAGTTTTCCATCCATCATGGAATCAAACATCTTATGCTGCTCACATAGCTTTTCCAAAGTAGCTAAGGTTAATTGATAGATTTCCCTAAGAGAAATATCAATCATGTCTCTTCTAAAGGATTGAATGGCTCTCAAGAGTTGTGACTGTAACTCTTCTAGTAAAGAGGCAATGACTGTATGTTTGAGATTGACATCATTAAAACCATTTAGGAGGTAGTACCATTCTGCCATTCTTTTGTAGTGGAAATCCAAATCTTTTTTCTTTAAAGAGCAACATTTCATCTGGAAGTATTCTTGGTGTTTTTGTTTATTAACAAGATGGAAATCACCAAGAAACTCTTTGTGAATAAGACCAAGGAGGTCATTAGCATTGCCAACTGTAACATCATAAATTCTAGCTCATTTCATGTCATTCTTAAGCATTCTATCATAATTCATATAGGCTTCCCATAGAAAAAGCAAGGAGAATGGGATTAATTTCGCTTTGTGTCATATCTAAAAATTCATTTCGGTGTCACTTGAACCGTGTGAGCTCATGCTATGTATCCTCATATTTAATTACATCATTACAACTCATTTAACATGCCTACAACTCATGGAAACCAAAATAAAACATGAAATGAGCTTATTTAATTTCGGCCAAATTTGCTCCATTTTTTACCAAACTTTGGAAAAACATAACTAAATCTAGAAAAATCAAAATCATGCAATCTTGGTCATTCTGGAAATCTTTGGATGTCTACTTCACACAAAAAATATGCCTAGATCACAACATCTACCACAAAGGGCATTTGACATCCAAAATAGTCCAGAGGTCCTACTAAATTCTGGAACTGTCATAGAATTTTGCAGAAAACTTTGAAAATGTTCAATTAATTCCAAAAAAAATCTAATCCATGCAAATGATACCAATCCACAAAGCTGTGGAGGTAACTAGAGAGAAAAAATATCTCCAGATCAGTTCATCAAGCCCAGACCTCAGAATTAGATAGAACAATACTTCTGGTCAGGAAAATTTACTGATACTGGACAAAAATTTTAAAAATTCATATCTCACTCTCTAGACATCCAAATGAGGTGCTTATAGTTGGTATAAGTCACTGTGATTACCTAATTTCTTTGTATAAAATTTCATGGCAATTGGACATTATTTGAGCCTTGTGTGATAGAAAATAATTTCGGACCAAATGAATAATGCAGCAAACTAGAAACTATAAAAATTGCTAATTTTGAAAAATTATCAAATATTCTATGGACCTCTGAAAATGATGATCTTTAGCTTCCCAGAAAGCTCTCAAAGAGATCTAATTGCATGACAAATCTTAAATCAAGACTAGCTCATTTGTCTAAAAAGTGATATAGGGTTCCATTATAGTCAAATTTGGCTCCATATGAGGTACCGAATTTGCCAAATGGCCTTCCCTTGGTTGTGGCACGTTTTGGGGAAGTCTAAAAGTACATTTGAGACTTGTGTAAGCTGTCCAAATGGTCCCAAACTTCATGCATCTCATTTTGGCCATTCAACCCACACTTATGCATACTTTCATCAAAGTTCCATATTGCACACTTTGGTATTATATACTCAAAATAAGTACTATGGGTCATATATCATTTTTATACATCTAAACATCACATAATAGTATATTTATACATATCTCAAGGTTCATGGTACATATACAACATCATATACATTATGAACCATCATTATGGTTCCAAAATAGGCAAAATAATACATAAGCTTTCCAATCCTTGCTCTTCATGGTTGTTGGCTCCTTTCACCATAATTACTTGGTCTACCTAGCATGTTAGATCATTAGAAAGGAGGGGATGAGATTCAAAGAATCCCAGTAGCTCATCTCCTATTTAATCATACATAATATATGCAAAGCAAGCTCTACAATTGCATGCATGGAAAAAATGGAAGACATGGACATTTTAAAAGCAACCTTGGCATATGAATCAATCATACAATACATTCAAGAGTTCACCAAATGTTTGGATTGGCCTCACACTTCTCCTCATAGATTTTGGACTTGCCTCACCCATTATTTGAGCACTTTGGACTTAACCATACTCTTGGGAGCCCACTTTGCTTTTGGGAGACTCTTTACTTTATCTCAACCAAACTCAAGTGTTCTTAGCTCATCTTCACCAAAGGAAAGAGTTCTTAACCTCTCCACACTCAAGCAAACTCATGTGAAATGGTCTAGAGGCCAGGCTATCCACAGGTGCTATCACAGAATTCTATAGCAAATTTCAAAAATGTCCAATTAATTCCACAAAAATTCAATCTATGAAAATGATACTAATCTAAAAACTTGTTACTGTTAGCTAGAGGGAAAAAATAACTTTAGACTAGTTTAGAATGCCTAGACCCTAAGAATCAATCAAATAGTAACTGAGGTCGGATGGAGTTCCTAATACTAGATAGATTTTTTGAAAATTCATATCTTCTTCTTTAGACATCCAAATGAGGTGCTTCTAGTTAGCATGAGTCACTGTGAATGTTTAGTTTCTTTGTATAATATTTTGTGGCAATTGGACATCATTTAGGCCCTGTGTGATAGATTTCATTTTTGGACCAAATGAACAGTGCATCAGACCAAAATCAAAAAATTTGCTAATTTTGAAAATTCATCAAATATTCTGTGGACCTCCAAAAATTATGTTCTTTCTTCCCAAAAAGCTCTTAATAAGCTCTAATTGCATGCCACAATTTAGATCAAGAAAAGCTCGTTTGGATAAAAAGTGACATAAGGTTCTATTATGGTCAATTTTAGTTCCATATAGGATACCAAAATATCCAAATGCTTTCCTTGGGATTTGGCACCTCTTGGGAAAGTCTAAAAGCATAATTAGGACTTGTGTGAGCTACCCAAATGGTCCCAAAATCTATGCCTCTCATTTTGGCTATGCCACTTGCAATTAGACATTCGTAGATTTATTCAATGGCCAAGAATGTGGGATTTCAATTTGTCTAGAATTAGTTATAATTTTCAAAGTTTGGTTAGGAAAGGGGTCAATTCTGGCTGAAAATACACTTCATAGGTTTGAGCCCTTCCTTGATTTCCATGAGTTGTGGGCAAAATTTTATGATGCAAAAAAGTTGTATTGATGTAATTAAATATGAGAATGCATAGTATGAGCTCACACAGTCCACGTGACACTGAATGAAATTTTTATACATGACGCAACACGAAAATATACATTATTTTTATGCTATTTCTTTGATTCTTCCATGAAATTCCTAACGGAAAGCATAAAGATAGCATGAAATGAGCTATAATTTATGGTGTTATATTTATTGGTATCAGAGCAAAGGTTCAGGCTCTTGATGTGGGTTGTGGCTTGTGTTTATGAGTTGCCTAGATGTATATGAGCTTGCTTTCGAATGAATTGAGTGTGTTTGATGGTGGAAGTGTTCCCTAGTTCATGTTCTTACTTGTTATGATGTTTTAGCATAATGATGAACACTAGGAGAGGTCAGCCCTCTAGAGAGGCTCATGCTGATGAAGTCGGGCCTAGTGATCCTGTAGCTGGAGCCTTATAGTCCATTATGGCTCACTTAGATTAGCAGCAAACCATCATTTTGCAGCTTTAGGAATAGCTTGCTGAGAGGGATAGCCAGGGCCCTACACCAACTCCTCTACACCCAGATCGTCCTAAGCATTTAAGGGTGACTTACCCAGATCCACAGCCACACATGTAGGCAGTTGCCCCAATTCCACCAACTTAGACGCTTTGGACTCAGCAGCAGCCCTCGACCAGAAAAATTATTACACAATTCAAAAAAGTTCAGGTCTCCCACCTTTGATGGTGAGATGAATGCAGATAAAGCTGAGGCCTGGATTATGCAATTAGAGAAGATCTTCAAGGTGATAGAGTGCACGTCTGAGTAGAAATCCAAGATGGTTGTATTTCAATTGCAGAGAGAAGCAGATTATTGATGGAAGGGCACTGAGCCCATTCTGAGGGCGAGAAACTCCCTAATTACATGGAAGGCATTCCTCGAGGTGTTTCACGAGAAATATTTTCGCAATTCTATCAAAGACAATAAAGAATTAGAGTTCATTCTCTTTAAGCAGACTGAGGGGATATCCGTGGACCAATATGTGGCAAAGTTTATTTAGCTCTCCAAATATTCCTCCTATTTACAGAGGTATGATGACAAGAGGTGGAGAGTAGATAGATTGGAGAAAGGCCTACTTCCTGAGATTCGAGACAGGGTGGTGCCATAGAAGATTAGGCACTTTAACCCCCTTGTAGAAGTTTGCAAAGTCACTGAAACAAATCTCAGGATGATGCAACCTAGTTCTAGTGCCAAACCACCCCTCCCTGAGCCCAAGAGGCCTAGAGAGGGATCACAGGTTGTTATGACCAGCAGGAGAGGTGGCAGAGGCCAGTAGGGCAGAAAGAGGAAGAGATAGAGGACTTAGTCCAGCCGAGGAAGCTTTACACCTATTCCATGTCCCCAGTATGGCAGGAACCACAGCACTAGACCATGCTATACGAGGCAGAATGTGTGTTTTAGGTGTGGTAGGCCAGGGCATATGGCCAGAGATTGTAGCCAAACTTCCACAGGCTCCTTCATAGTTTATATAGTAGAAAGAGATGGCTCCTCCTCCCATACCTCAGACCCAGGGTAGAGTCTTTGCCCTGTCATAGCAAAAGGCTAGCTGGTCCCTAAGTCTGATTCAAGGTACTATTAAAACAAATAATTTTTTATAACTGTATTATTTGATTCGGGTGCTAGCCACTTTTTTATTTCATATGACTGTGCTAGGAAGTTAGGTCTGAGTATGCATACATTGCCATATGACTTACATGTATCTACCCTCACAGGAAATCTAGCCATTACCTCTCATGCTTACTCGAATTGTATAATTCAGTTTAATCATTGCCTGACCACCCTTAATTTGATTTGTATGCCCCTACTTGATATTGATGTGGTCATTGGCATGAACTGAATGTCTGTGAATAACGTCACACTAGATTGTAGCCATAGATGTATTACTTTACCTTAATGTGGGACTATGCCTAGTACGGGGGTTGAGTTATCTGTCATGACCACCTCCCAGACTGAGATATCTCTTAGGCATGGTTGTCAGGGGTATCTAGTCTTCTTTTTAGTTCAAGTTGAGGTAGAAGAGGGTATAGATAAGATTTAGTAGTGAGGGAGTTCCTAGAGATATTCCCCAGAGAGATTAATGGGCTACCCCTAGAGAGAGAGGTAGAGTTTCCTATAGACATTGTTCTTGGGGTAGGTCCAGTGTCTAAGGCCTCATATAGGATGGCTCCCACTAAGCTAGCAGAGCTTAAGAAACAGATAGAAGAGCTATTAGAGAAGGGTTTCATCTGACCCAGTGTCTCACCGTGGAGAGCTCCAGTCTTATTTGTAAAGAAGAAAGACAGGAGCCTTAGATTATGTATACATTACCGGGAACTCAATAAAATCATCATTAAGAGTAAGTACCCTCTCCCTCGTATAGATGACCTCCTAGATTAGTTAGTGGGAGCATTAGTGTTTTTTAAGATAGACCTTAGGTCGAGATACCATCAACTTAGAATAAAGATTGAGGATATTCCCAAGATAGCTTTTAAAATTAGATACGGGCACTATGAGTTTTTAGTTATACCCTTAGGGTTGACGAATGCACCCGCAGTATTCATGGATTACATGAATAGAGTTTTCAGGCCATACTTAGACAGATTTATTGGTGTCTTCATAGATGACATCCTCATCTACTCAAAAAGTAGAGAGGAACATGATCAGCACCTAAGATTAGCCTTGGAAACCCTAAAGAGAAAGACAGTTGTATGCTAAACTTAGTAAATGTGAGTTTTGGCTTATTGAGGTTTAGTTTCTAGGTCACGTGATCTCCCAAGCAAGGGTCACTATAGATCCCCATAAGGTAGAGGTAGTATTACAGTAGGAGAGACCTAGGACAGTGACAAAGATCAAGAGCTTCCTAGGTTTAGCAAGTTATTATAAGAGATTCATTCAGGGCTTTTCTCAGATAGCAATGCCACTGACTAAGCTTACCAGAAAGAATGTGCTGTTTGTGTGAAATGAGAAATGTGAGAGTAGTTTTTAGGAATTGAAGCACAAGTTGACCACGGCCCCAGTCTTAGTACTCCCTGATCCTAAAGAAACTTTTATAGTATACAGTGATGCCTTAAAGAAAAAGTTAGGATGTGTGCTTATACAGAAAGGCCGAGTGGTAGCTTATACTTCTAGACAGTTGAAAACTCATGAGGAAAACTACCCTACATGGCCTAAAGTTAGTCGTAGTGGTGTTTGCTTTGAAAATATAGAGACACTACTTATATGGGGCAGCTATAGAAATTTACAGCAACTATAAAGAGCCTTAAATATTTATTTGAGCAGAAAGAGCTAAATATGAGGCAATAGAGATAGTTAGAATTTTTGAAAGATTATGATTTCACACTGACATACCATCTCGGTAAGGCTAATGTGGTAGCTGATGCCCTCAGTAGAAAATCCATACACATGGCCTATATAATGATGCAAGAGTAGGAATTAATTGAGAGATTTAGAGATATGAGTCTCTCCTATGAGGTGTATTCAAAGAAATTATTAATGAGCAAAACTCAAATAGAAAATAACCTGAGGGATCTGATAAGAGAGGACCAGCAAAGTGATAATCATAAAAGTAAGATTAGAGCTCAGATAGCCCAGGGTAGTATTCAGGAATTCAATCTGTCTGAGGATGATATAGTCAGATATAAGGATAGGCTATATGTGCCTAAAAATATAGAAATTAGAGAGAAGATATTAGATGAAGCACATAAGAGTAGGTATACCATTCATCTAGGCAATAATAAAATGTACCAGGATTTGAAGAAAATGTTCTAGTGGCCTGGAATGAAAACAAACATAGTAAAATATGTCTCCTGATGTCTAGTATGCCAAAGAGTGAAAATAGAGTATCAGAAGCCAGCTAGATTAATCAGCCCCTTGATATCCCAGAGTGGAAATAGGATAGCATAATTATAGATTTTCTCATAGGTTTACCTAGGACATCATCGGGGCATGATGCAATATGGGTAGTAGTGGATAGATTAATAAAGTTAGCGCACTTCTTACCCATGAAAGCCACTTATACCCTAGATAAGTTAGCCCAGTTGTACATCAGAGAGATAGTTAGACTGCATGGTGTGCCTAGGAGCATAATGTCAGATAGAGATCCCAAATTCACATCAAATTTTTAGAGATCATTGCAAGATGCTCTAAGTACCAGACTCAAGTTTAGCACAGCCTATCACCCTCAGATGGATGGACAAATGGAGAGAACCATCTAGACACTAGAGGACATGTTGATGGTGTATGTTTTAGAAATGAAAGGGAGCTGGGATATATACTTGCCTCTAGCGAAGTTTGCCTATAATAACAGTTATCACGCAAATATACAAATGGCACCGTATTAGGCATTGTATGGGAGGAAGTGTAGGTCCCTAATGTGTTGGGTAGAGCTAGGAGAGCAAGCCTTATAGGCCCAGAGTTAGGGGTCCAAACTTCCAAACAAATAGAGACCATTAAAAAAAACTTCTGATGGCCTAAAGCAGATAGAAAAGTTATGCAGATAAACATAGACGGCCATTAGAGTTTGAGATTGGAGGCCATATCTTTATTAGAGTTTCTCCAATCACAGGGATAGGTCGGTCCATTAAAAATAAAAAAGTTAGTCTAAAGTACATAGGTCCTTTCTAGATTCTTAATAAAGTAGAACCTGTGGCTTATAGACTAGCCCTTCCCCCAAATCTAAGCCAAGTCCATAACATATTCCATGTTTCCCAACTTAAAAAGTACCAGCCCAACCCCACACATGTCATAGAATATGAGAATGTGCAATTGTAGGAAGATCTATCATACATAGTATCACCAAATCAAATCATGGACGTTAGACTCAAGTAGTTATAGAATAAGACGATACCACTGGTGAAAGTGGTTTGGAAGAGGTTATCTCCCGAGAAAGCCACCTGGGAACTAAAGGATGATATGAGAAAGAAATATCCAAATCTATTTCCATAAGGTATGTTATCTCAATTTTGAGGACAAAATTTCTTAAATGGGGGAGAATTGTAATGTCCAATTTTCGTTAAACAACGAAAACAGGCACGTTTTCAAAGTAAGTCTCCTAAAATGAATTAATTAAGGTCTAAAAAAATTTAAGTAACATTCTAGACTCCTAAAATTGAGAATTCTAGCCTCAAACGGAAGGAAAAATGGAACTAGAATGAAGAAACAAATTTTAACGAAAATCTTATCAAACGTAATGGTATTTTCGTAATTTTGAGAAAATTTTAGAATTCACACAGGAGGGCTTTTTAATTGAAAGTTTTTAGTTCTCTGGTGTTCTCAGAGGCCTTGAAAATCATGGGAAGCCCCAGGACAGTTAAATCTCCTTCGATGGACGTTATGTTGATGTGCTTAAACTTTGATGGGTTCGTTTGGGAAGGTTTTAGCTCCGATTTGAGTGATTTCAAAGGCATTTTATTTGATTAGGAATCTAAATTTTATAATGAAAAAAATAGTTCTCTTCAAAAAAGAGCTAAAATGAAGGAGAAATGAAAATGAAAAAAATGAAGGGCAAAATTAGAAATTTTGAAAAAAGTCACTTTCCTACTCCTATATATAGGTGACGCCCCACTTTCTCCCCCATTTGGAATTAGAAAATTTTGCATAATTTCAAAAGAGAGAGCTAGGGTTCTGGGTGCACCAAGGGAAGAAGACAAGGAGAAGAAATTCCAAGCTAAAGGTATATTTTCATGGTTGTTTTTCATGCTTTTCTTCATCCACATCGCCTCTCCTCCCTTCTCCTTGGTTTCCTTTGATTAAAATGAAGTTTATAAATCTGATTCAAGGGAGAAATTCAAAGGAAATTTCGGATTTGAAGAGAGGAGCTTGGAGAAAGCAAGATTCAAGCCAGAATAAGCAAGAAAACTAGGTAAAATTTCATCTTCTGGTTACTATTCTTGATTCCCCTTCTTCTCCAATAAAACATACATGAGGAACCCTAGGAGGATCTGATTTTCAAGCCCAACCAAGCATGAATCTTAGGTATTTGAAGGAGAAAACAAGAATATGCAAAGAAAACAACAAAATAACCATTAGATTTCAAGATGCAAATTCTAGGGTTTCAAGTGTTCCTTCCAAATTCTAATTGTGTGTGATGATTCCTAGGTCTAATTAAGATTTAAAATGAATTCTTGAGATCCCACAAGCTTTCTCATTCAAGAAAATAAAGAAATCTCCATGGAGGCCAATGAAGCTCATAGTCTCGGCCTAAGCAAGTTCTCATAGCTAGAGAGAGTTTTAAATTTTTCTAAGATCATTCTTGAGTCATATTTGATGAATGAAAATGAGGGGAGACCTTAGAGACGTGGCTTGAAATCCAAGGAAAAAGTGTGTAATTATGTGCAAGGTAGCTCTCTCCACCTTCTCTCATGCATACATGTGTATTTAGCTTGTCTTAGAATTTGTGTATATGTTATTTCAAGCCATGAAAAGTATGCTAGCATGATTTTATATGCCATGATTTCATGATGACATATTATGTTTTCAAATGAATGTATGATATTTGTTTGAGTTTACTTAAGTGTGGAAAGGCCAAGAACCCTTGAGATTAGTTGAGACAAAGTAAAGAGTCTCCCAAAAGCAAAGTGGGCTCCCAAGAGTATGGTTGAATCCAAAGCTCTTAAAGAATGGGTGAGGCAAGTCCAAAATCTATGAGGAAAAGTGTGAGACCAATCCAAACACTTGGTGAGCTCTTGAATGCTTTATATGACTTGTTCACATGCCAACCTTGCTTTTTGAATGCTCATGACTTCCATGATATCCATGCATGCATTTTTAAGGCTTGCTTTACATATATTATGTATTATTGAATGGGAGATGAGCTATTGGGATTCTTTGAATCTCATTCCCTCCTTTCCAATGATCTAATATGCTAGGTGGACTAAGTGGATATGGTAATGGGAGCCAACAACATTGAAGAATGAAGATTGACAACCATATGCCTAGCTTTTGCCTTTTTGAAACCATAATGATGCTTTATGATGTATATTGTTGTTTTAAATGGTCTATGACCCTTGATACATGTGTAATTATGATATTATGTGATGTAGGAATGAAAGAATATGTTATGTGAATGATAGAATATAAATTGTGTATGTTATGGCATTATAGCTTCATGAATGGTTTTGTGGAAATATGCATAAGTGTGGATGAAAAGGCCAAAATGAGATGCATGAGGTTTGGGACTGTTTGGGCAGCTCACACAAGTCCTAAATGTACTTTTAGACTTGCCCAAAAGGTGCCAAGACCAAGGGAAAACCATTTGGTCACTTTGGTACCTCATATGGAGCCAAAAATCATCATAATAGAACCTTATGTCACTTTTTAACCAAATGAGCTCTTCTTGATTTGAGATTTTGCATGCAATTAGATATTGTTGGAAGATATTTGGGAAGCTAAAGATCATAATTTTCAGAGTTCTATAGAATATTTGATGAATTTTTAAAGTTAAATTTTTTTCTAGTTTTGGTTTGCTGCACTATTCATTTGGTCCGAAAATAAATTCTGTCACACAATGCCCAAATGATGTCCAATGGCTATGAAATTTTATACAAAAAAACTAGACATTCACAATGACTCGTGCCTACTAGAAGCACCTCATTTGGAGGTCTAAAGAGGGGGATATGAATTTTTGAACATTTTGTCCAGTATCAAGACCCTTACCTGACTCTATTAAATTCTGAGGTTTAGATGCCTGAGCTGGTCTGGAAATATTTTTTTCCTCTAGCTAACATCCATAGCTTTCTAGATTGGTATCATTTACATAGATTGGATTTTTATAAAATTAATTGTACATTTTCAAAAATTTGCTACAGAATCTCTAATAGCATCAGGAGGCAGTTTACTTCTGGACCTTTTTAGATGTCAAACGCTCTCTGTGATGAATGTTATGGTTTGGGCATATTTTTAGCGTGAAGTAAACATTCATAGTTTTCTAAAATGGCCAAGAATGTGGGATTTCAATTTTACTAGAATTAGTTATAATTTTCCAAAGTTTGGTCAAAAAAAGGGTCAATTCAGGCCGAAAATGCAGTTCATTATTTTGAGCCCTTCCTTGATTTCCATGAGTTGTGGGCAAAATTTCATGATGCAAAAGAGTTGAATTGATGTAATTAAATATAAGAATGCATAGTATGAGCTCACACAATCCACATGACACTGAATATAATTTTTATACATGACGCAACGCGAAAATATAAATTATTTTTATTCTATTTCTTTGATTCTTCCATGAAATGCCTAACGGAAAGCATAAGGATAGCATGAAATGAGCTAGAATTTATGGTGTTACAATATGCACCTAGGCAACTGATAAAGACAACCCACGACCCACATCAAGAGCCTGAACCTTTGCTCTGATACCAATAAATGTAACACCATGATTTTCTAGCTTATTTCTATCACATTTACATGCTCATATAACACATTCCATGAAAGAAGTAAGAAAATCCATTAAAAATAATACATTTCTTTACATTGCATCGTTTATAAAAGTTCTATTCGGTGTCACGTGGATCTGATAAGCATAATTTATATACATTTTATTCTCCTTATCTTAAGTATTTTAGTATCCAAATATGGCATTAAGGGTCTAATTAGATGAAATTTGATTTTTGTAGCCATTTTCTATATTTGAGGAATTAAGTTACAAATTATTGGATTTTAATGTATAAATTTATCTTAAATAATTTTTGTGAATATTCCTATTTAATTTTTTTCACTTCTTTGTGCAGAATTTTAATATGTAATTGGAGTTTTGAATAGAAAATTAAATAGAAGAGAAAGAGAAGAATTGGGTTCCACTTGTAGCAAACATACACTACGTGGAGAAGAGAAACTAAAGAAGCTGCACATGGAAAGAAGCTTGCATGGAGAAAACATGAGGGCTGGACTTGAGAGGAAGAAGCTTATAAGCAACGAGCTGAACAAGGAAGCACCAGCTGAGCTCACACTCATGTAGAAACCGCTGAAAACGAATGAAAAAGCTTAGAGAACCACGTAAGAGCATAAGACACTGGAACGAGAAGCTTGGGAGCTAGAAAACACGTGAATAGCAACGTGGAGCTGGAAGTACAGCAGCTAAACGAAGAAGGCATGCAGAAGCTACGCCTTTAGCACGTTAAAAGCACGCTGAACTGGGCAGAGAAAACTGGAAAGAATGAATGACATTTGAAAAGCTTTTCTCTTCGGTCTGAACAGCAGAACAGAGCACGAATAAATGTAGCAACATCCAGCAGAAAACTCGAGCAACTAAAGAAGCTTGCATGAGCTGGGAGGACAGCTGAACGAGCTGAATGAGGAAGCTCCAGAACGTGAAAAGCTTGCATGGAAAATAAGAAGAGAAGGTAAGACATGGTAAAGAAGCCTGAGCTTTGAGTTTAGAAACAACGTGGCCTGGATGCATGAAAGCTGGAGAAGAGCTGCAATTTTAACGTGAAGAAGAGCTACGTGAAAAACGCATAAAGACGCTGAAGAAGCTACGGGCAAGGAGCTGCAGAAACAGTAGAAGGAATTCAAGTATAATAAAATAACCAATAGGACCCACTCTCATATACATATCCATGCAGTATAAAACAAACGAAGAAGCTAAGTTTAGAGAAGAATATCACGTTAATGAGAAGAGGCTTTGGCACGTGATTTTTAAAGGAAGCAAGAGTTCAGATCCTAGCATGATACGTGAGCACGTGGAATTATTATTCAATACGTCTCTAATTTATTCACGCCTCTCCAGCATATACACGCCTCCTTCATTCAAATCATTGGACCCTCATGCCTATATATATCAAGCCATTCATTCGTTCAAGAGGCACCACTCATCCATCCTTCCTCCATCCATTCCAACCATTCATAGACCACCACTCATCCATCCTTCCTCCACCCTTTTAATCCATTCCATCCCATTAACACATTCATCCATCCATCTCCTATGAAGGTCTAATCTCCACCTTGAGGCTAGCTAGGAGGAAGCTCTTGGAGAAGCTTGAATCCACGGAGAAGACATAGAATTTTGGCTAAGAATTTCTTTATTTTTCCTACACTTTTTCTCTTTCATTTATTGTCTTGGTTAAGTTGTATTTGATAGGGAATTTGTGTAATTGTAATTAGTGGCTGGTTAGACACTAATTAGGAAGTATTTTTGTTGATTAATTGATCTAATTAATTTCAATATTATCTGAATTCCCATGTATATTTCGAAGGTGTTCGATAAAATACATGAGTGAGATTATGTACTTAATTGTTCAATTTGAAGATTCCTTAATGTTTAGTTGGTTAATTAAATATTTAGAATGATTCAGAAGCTAATCAATTAGTTAATCAATCAAATTAATGTTCATTGATCCTAAAACAAGAATTGACAATTTAATTTGGATGTGAGGTTTCAATTCAACATTAGATCGTTGATTTCTTGAATCTTGCGTGGTTACTCAAGATAAATTGTTATGAACACGATTAGGGACTCTTAGGCCAGAATTAATCACAATTAGAATAGGATAAGGATAGTGGATACCAAGGGACGAATCCAAAGCTAGTCACAAGTTCATTTTTCACCCATAATCCATATAATTAGATAGAATTTAGGAATTTAATTTTAATTTCATTTTGCTTAGTTTAATTCAATTAAAAAACCCCCTTAGTTTAGGAATTTTTTAGAGTCTTTTAATATTTGGAAAACTCAATTAGGCATTGAACTCCAATTCCAAGGGAGATGACCTAGGTTGTGTCATTAACTACATATCTTATCAACCTAGTATTATTTTGAGGGTTATACGACGAGCCACTCAGGATCCTATGAGCTCATACAACACATTCTCATATTTAATTACATGGATCAACTCATTTGCATCATCAAAAGTGGCTCACACCTCAAGAAACTTGAAAGGAAGCATGAAATATTCACATTCATTCTCGGATAGAATTTGTCCCTTTTCTATTCCAAATTTGAAAAATTATAACTAATTCTAAAAAAATTAAAATCATGCATTATGGGTCATTCTGGAAAGCTACACATGTCTACTTTTGGCTAAAAATAAGACTCGACTATAACATCCAACACCAAGGACTTTAGACATTCGAAAAAGTCCAGAGGTTAAGCTGTCCATTAAGTCTGTCACAAAATTTTGTAACAAATTTCAAAAATGTCCAATTAATTTCAAAAAAATCCAATCTATGCAAATGATACCAATCTAAAAAGATGTTGATGTTAGCTAGAGGAAAAAAAATAATTTCAGACCAGTTCAAGTGCTCAAACCCCAAAATCCAATTGAACAGTAACTAAGGTCGGATGGAGTTCCTGATACTAGATAGATTCTTTGAAAATTTATATCTCCCTCTCTAGACATCCAAATGAGGTGCTTCTAGTTCGCATGAGTCACTATAAATGTCTAGTTTCTCTGTACAAAATTTTGTGGTAATTGGACATCATTTGGGCCCTGTGTGATGAATTTTATTTTCAGATCAAGTGAACAGTGCATCAGACCAAAATCAGAAAATTTGCCAACTTTGAAAATTCATCAAATATTCTGTGGACCTTCGAAAATTATGTTCTTTCTTCTCAAAAAGCTTTTAACAAGCTTTAATTGCATGCCAAATCTCATATCAAGAAGAGCTCGTTTGGATAAAAAATGACATAGAGTTCTATTATGGTCAATTTTAGCTCCATATAGGATACCAAAATATTGAAATGACTTTCCTTAGGATTTGACACCTCTTGGGCAAGTTTAAAAGCATAATTAGGACTTGTGTGAGCTACCCAAATGGTCCCAAACTCCATGCCTCTCATTTTGGCTGTGCCACTTGCAACTAGACATACTTAGATCAAACTTCCAAGAAGCATAACTTGGCATTACATACTCAAATTACATTCTAACATTCACATATCATATTCTCTCATTTATACATCACATACTAGTATAATTGCACATGTTCATAACTTCATAAAGCATGTACATTCATTGATTACAACATATGCCATTCTTATAGCCTTAAAGTAATAAAATCTCCAGACTTCCATGTCATTCCTTCATCTCTCATGTGTTAACTCCCATTTTCTTGCTCTTTAGGTCCACCTAGCATATTAGAGTATTAGAGAGGAGGAGATGAGATTTAGAGAATCCCAATAGCTCATCTCCCATTCAATCACACATAATATATGCAAAGCAAGTCTTGAAAATGCATGCATGGATATAATAGATGTCATGAACACTCGAGAAGCAAGCTTGGCATGTGAATAAGTCATACAAGATATCCAAAGGCTTGTCAAGTGAATGGATTGGCTTCACCCTTTTTCTCATAGATTTTGGACTTGCCTCACCCATTCTTTAAGAGATTCTTGGACTCAACCATGCTATTGAGAGCCCACTTTGCTTTTAGGAGACTTTTTGTTTTGTCTCAACTAATCTTAAAGGTTCTTGCCTCATCCTCATCATGGTTAAGAGTTATTGGCCTCTCCATACTCAAATAAAATCAAACAAACATCATAACATCATTTAAAAACATAATATGTTATCATGAAATCATGGCATATAAAATCAGGCTAGCATACTTTTCATGGCTTGAAAATACACATACACACATTCTAAGACAAGCTAAACACACATCCATACATGAGAGAAGGTGGAGAGAGCTATTTTGGAAGCAACCACACACTTTTCCCTTTGAAAGAATGTTCCCTCTTTCGGCTTCACACAAACATAAGTGTGGGGATGATTTCTCTCGGCCTAAACATAATTTATAGAAGCTAATTAGATTTATAAACTCAATTCTAAGGCTATACAACTTGCCTAGACACTAAGTTGGCTTATAACCTCATTATGGTTCCATAATTACACCTAATGAAGCAACACCCCTCAAATAATTTCTAGGCTATATTATTTCCTTTTAAATATGATTTTTAACTCCTTTTAGGCCTCTTAGAGTCATTGCACAATTTAAACTTAGCTCTGCTTAAGCTACTCTAGAGGCCACTCTTTCCTGGTGTCCACTAGCTACTCTAAGACCATCCTACAGTTTACTCATCATGAACAAAGCCGCAAACTATTCTCTTGCACCCAATATGTCTCATACAGGACTTTTTATAGCTATACAAGCCTTTTACAAAGCCCAATTGCTACATCCTCAAACCAAATCCAATCTGAGAGGGCATGAAACTTCGCTCCGATACCAAAAATATCATACCTTACTATATAACACATTTCCTACTACAAATACCTCATATAAAACTTAAAGGAGTCAATGAAAACCTGAATTGATTAAAATTTTCTTTTTACTTAAGGGTTGGGTATATAAATGGCTTTCTGCTACATGCCCTATTATCATACAGCATTATAATACAACTCATACATACCATAATCCAAAGATGTTTAATTACATGATAAAATGTGATGCATAAAAGTAAGGTCCTCAACTTATACCTTACACTCTTTGCCCTTTCTTTGCTTGAACTCGGACCTAGCATGGGTTATATTTAGGGTGAGATTATGAAATCTCAGTAGTAGTAAACCAATCTCATTCACAAGCTAGCATGTGAGTACATAACATAATGCCAATCAAGGTGCCACATACCATATAGGAATACAAGGAATTTCATACGAGGCCAAGCATGATCTAAACATATATGTCTCATCTTATGGCATAAATAACAACTTGATATAGCATAACACTCATCATTACATAAACATACAAGCTTAAAGAAAGAGAGAGGAAAACTACTACCTTAGCAAACTTTGCTCCTCAGTCCTTGGAACTTGGTTTACTTGCTTTTGGAGTTTTCAAAATAAATATCAAACCTTATAATCATAATGATAATTCATCACAATCAACACATAAACCTTAACTTCTAACATATTATGACCTTTTAAACTTAATGGGACCATTGGAATTGGAAAAATCTAACTCCTTCCTTTCCCATTCACTATGGGCGAACAGTGCACATTTCTTGGGCAAATTTTTGAAATTTTATTCCATGAGTTTTGGGGGCTTCCCCATAGGTATTCCTAGCTACAAACACCCTTTTGAATCCATTGGAATAGATAAAATTATCAAATTCCAGCCTCAACAACACGTTTTGGTCATAACATAACATAGCTCCATTTTAGGCCAAAAAATGAGTTTCTTTGGTTCTAAAATTCCATAGTCTCTTCCTTTATGTTTTAGGACTTGAAATTTGGTATACATGACTTTAAGACATTAAGAAAACACCATAAAAATTTGTAGGAAATTCGGACAGCATCTCCCCATAATTTCTATTTTTCCAAAAATTACAATCTTTGTGTTTTTCAAAGTCCCAGAACATAACAACAATGACTAAGCTCATATGGCCCTCATGTTTAACATATAAAATTCATTCCAAGGCCTTCATATTCAACATATAAACTCCATTTCTAATGATCCATATGCTGTCAAAAAGTGACTCATGGCTAGAGTTTAACAAAACTAACTTAAACCATGTGACTTTCAAGTGCAAGGTGGAGAAAACTTACTCTTTAAGCTTAATCCTTGCTTCCTTTGCTTTTCTCACACTAAAATCTCTTCTTGTCCCACTTAGAGCAACATTCCACCTTAAATAAAGGATGAAGATGCAGCTGCCCTTTGGAGAAAATGATTGGAAGATGAAAAAGATGAAGAAATTTGGAGAAGAATGGTAGTAATTTCACTTGATTTCACTTCCTCTCCCACCTTTTCTCCCTTTCTCTCCTTCTTCACGTTTTTCTCTCCTCCTTCCTTATGTGTGGTGTGGTGGAATAGAGTTGAAGGAGATGAATTTAAATGAAGTTAAATGGTTATACCAAATTTGGACCCTTGGATCAACCTTTTCAAGATCAAATCTTAGCCTTTCATTCCTTTTTTCTTTTGATTTTCTAATTTCATAACTAAATATCTTCTTTCAAAAATTCTTGGGCACGCACTTGGATACCTTTTCTTAGCCCTTAAGTTATGGATAGTAACCATGGTTAATCTTAACTCAACCATGGTCAACTTTTAACTCAATCATAGTTAGTTTCTAACTTAACCATAGTTAATTCTTTAAAATAACAAAAATTCTTTTCTTCTTTCCTTTTTATTTTATATTTATATTTAGGTTTTATCTTCTCTAAAACCCTAATTATATCTTTTCTTCTCTTATTAGGCCTTTAGAATCGGCTATTGGGCCTTACAATAGTCTAAAAATTAATATTCGGGCTCGATTAAGGTTTTACAGTACAATACATACCTTTAGACTTTCTAAAATTTATAAATATTATTTCCTCTACTTTCTAGCCATATTGAGCCTCAAACATGGATAAGGGGCCCTTAACCTCAATCCTCATAAATTTCGGTGTCAATTAGACACCTAGGTCTATAGGTGTAATTTTCACCATTTTGTATTATGATTGTACTATAAAATTTTTATTTATTATAATTTAGTCCCTGAAACTCCTTCAGGGTTTTTTATCCCTTTAGCTATTTCTATTTCTATAGTTGTTACAAATTCCTTATTCTATTTTACTCATAGCTACTGATCGGGCTAACCAAATCCCAGATTGGATCCTGCCTAGCCATCTGGACAACGTGACGTCATTAGACCCGTCTCATCAAACTGAGTTTAACCGTGGGTCACGGATTTATGAGATTCTTGCCTAATTTTTTGATATTCGTGCCTAAAGGCACGAATAGAGGGTGAAACTAGAGTTCCTTGAACTTTCAGGTAATTTATACATTTTGCCTAGCATATAACTTTTCTTTGCATTGTAGTCCCTGACTCCTTCATACTTGACTTTGGAGACTCTTCAGGACTCTTTTTTTTTTCTATTTTGACCCCAATTTTAAGGCACGTCTAACCTTGACTCATCATTATTTGTGGTCTAGAATATTAATCTAATTTTTATTAGACCTCAATTTACTCTTTTTGGGGGACTTCCTTTTGTATCTGGTGAGTTTCGTTCGTTAATGAAGAAATTATACGCTACGTTTCTCTTGTTTTCTTCCATTTTCCAAGAATCAGATGTTACACCTCCTTACTCACTTAGCCATATATGTTTCTGCCCTAAACTAGAGGAGGAGCTTTAAGGGTGAGGCGCACAAGAGGGAGAGGAAGAGAAGGTGAAATACAAGGTAGAAAGGTATGGATTCTTGACTTTATTTCATGCTTTCTCCGTAGAAAGCATCTTCTTCTCCATTTCCCCTTTCTTTCCTATAGTTTTATTGAATTTTATGAATCTTTTTTGGAGGAAGAACAGAGGATAAAACTCAGATTTGAAGAGAGGAGGCCAAGGAAAGGAAGAATCAAGCAAGAAAACAAGGAAAAACAAAGTAAAACTTCCATCTTATGGTTACTACTTCTTCTTCCTCTTCTTCCTTGGTTCGCCCTACTCAAGAAGCTATAAGAGGGCTTGAATTTTGGGCAGAACCAAGGGTGAATCTTAAGAAATTAAGGGAGGAGAATAAGGATATGCAAAGAAATCAACAAAAGAACTATGGAAATTCAAGATAGCAAACCTAGGGTTTTTAGTGTTCCTTGCAAAATATGTTTTGATACAATGATTCTTATACCTAAATAAATGTTTAAATGAGCTCTTAAGATCCCTAAAAGGCTCCCCATATGCATCCTCCATGAAGAAAATAAAGTAAAGTCCACTGGTGCCCTTATACCTCATAGTCTCGGGCTAAAAAGGATGAGGTACCTAGGGATAGTTTTAATTTGTTCCAAACCCATTTTTGAGTCATATATGATGAGTGAAGATAAGGGGAAGTCTTGGAAAAAATTTAAAAATCATAGAAAGTAAGATGGTCTTATATGTTCCATAATATGACCTAAGGAAGTAACATGTAGTTAGGCTCTTTTTTAAATTGTGTGATGGCTCCGAGAGACTTAAAGGGAGTTAAAAATCATATATGAAAGGAAAGAATAGAGCTTAGAACTCATTTGATGGGTGTTGCTTCATTAAGTGCATTTTTGGAACCATAAAGGGGCTATTAGACCAAGTTAGTGTTTAAGGAAGATGTATATCTTTAGTAATGATTCCATGAACCTAATTCACTTCCATAAATTGTGTTTAGGATAAGATAAACCAATTCTACACCCTTGTGTGTGTGAGGCTGAGGAAGGGAGCATTGTTTCAAGAAAAAAAGTGTGTGGTTGCACCAAAGGTAGCTCACTCATCCTTCTCTCATGCATGATTGTATGCTTAACTTATCTTTAAATGTGTGTATGTGTATGTTTTAAGCTATGAAAAGTATTCTGGCATGAGTTTTTATTCCATGGCATCATAATATTGTATTATATTTTCAAAGGATGCTTGATATGCTTGCTTGGGTTTACTTGAGTGTAGAAAGGCCAAGAACTCTTAAAAATAGTTGAGACAAAGTTTAGTGTCTCCCAAAAGCAAGGCATAGTTCAAAGCCTTAAAGAAAAGCGTGAGGCAAGTCCAAAAACTTTGAGAAGAATAGGTGAGGCTAATCCACTTGCTTGACAAACCTATGTATATTATGTGTAACTTGTTCAAATGTTAAAGATGTCTCTTGAATGATTGCACACTCTATTATGCCCATGCATGCATTTTCAAGACTTATTTTGCATATTTTATGTATGATTGAAAGGGAGATGAGCTCTTAGGATTCTTTGAATCTCATTCCTTTCTCTCCAATGTTCTATGATGCTAGGTGGACCAAGTGAACAAGGTAATGGGAGCCAACAACTTGAAAGATGAAAGTATGACAACAAAGTACATAGATTTTGCTTCTTTATGGCCATATGAATGGAGAATATTGTAATATATTATTGTATATGCCCTATGACCTCATGAACATATGTAATTATGTAAATGTATTATGTATAAATAAGATTTAATGTTATATGAGTGGTATGGTGCAATTTAGGTATGGAATAGCAAGACTAGCTTTGTATGATTTTGTGTATGGCATGGGGTGAGAGAGTGAGCTTTCAAATTCTAGGTTTGTTCATCTTTAAGACAAGCTTAGAATGTCATTTTGGTGTATTCTCACATGCTCAAGTGGTCATGGTTGCCTTGGAGCTTAAACTGCACCATATAGACCCTTTGTAGAGCTTGAAATTGACCATTTCACAACCCAATGTCAAGATTTGACCAAATGAACAAATTTGTCCATGAAATTTGAAGCACATGTAGATATTACCCTGATCTTTTTGGAAAGTGAAAGATCAAATTATTTGGAGCTCTGTGAAATTAATTATGAATTTTCAAAATTTCCATTTTTCTGCTAAACTGATATAGGTATTATTTATATGGCTAGAAAATTGAACTGTATCATTAGTAGGACAAATAACGTCCAATGCTTATGAAATTTTACAGGCATAAACTATACATGATAAGCATTCTATGGCTACTAAGATCACCCCAATTGGACCTCTAAGTAGGGAGATATGAATTTTTGAAATTAAAGGTCAGTACTAGGGATGACAGTAGACCTATGATATTGTTCCATGATTTTTTGTAGATAGAAACCCCTTTTGAAGTCTGAACATATTTTTAGAATAAAGTAGACATCTGTAGAGTTTTATAATGGTAAAGAATTCATGATTTCAATTTTTTTATAATTAGTTATGATTTTTCAAAATGTGTGACAGAAAACTGAAATGTTGGTCGAGGCTGCACTATGGTATTTTGTGTGTTTCTTTCACTTGCACGAGTTTTAGGCCACTCCCTTGGATGGTTTTGAGTTATATTAGTGTAATTAAATATGAGAGTGAGATACATGAGTCCATATGGTCCACAGAATATTGAATGTGAAAATTTTGCATAGCGTAACACAAAGAAATAGATTATTTTAAGGCCATTATCCTTGCTCTTTCATGAAATACATGATATGAGACATGGAGATAGCATGAGATAAGCTAGAAATTTATGGTATTATATTTATTAGTATCAAAGCAAAGGTTTAGGCTCTTAATGTAGGTTGTGGCTTGTGTTTATGAGTTGCCTAGATGTATATGAGCTACTTTCGGATGAATTGACTGTGTGATGGTTGTGAAAATGTTCCCTTTAATGCTAACATTTGTTATAATGTTTCAGAGCCATGGTGAACACTAGAAGAGGTCGGCCCTCTAGAAAGGCTTGTGCAGATGATAGAGCTGAGCCTAGTGATCTAGTAGTTAGAGTCTTACAGTCTATTATGGCTCGCCTGGATCAGCAACAGGTTGTGATCATGCAGTTACAAGAATGGCTTGCTGAGAGAGATAGCCAGGGCCCTACACTTCCTCCTCCATAGCCACATCACCACTCAGATCATCCTGAGTATTCAGGGGCAACTAACTTAGATCTGCAGCCACATATCTAGATAGTTGACCCTATTCCATTACCTTAGATGCCTCCAACCTAGGAGCAGTCCTCTACCAGAAAGATTATTACTCAGTTCAGAAAGTTTGGGCCTCTTACCTTTGATGGTGAGATGAATTTAGAGAAAGCCGAGGCCTGGATTATGCAGTTAAAGAAAATATTTGAGGTGATGGAGTGCACATCTAAGTAGAAAGCTAAGATGGCTATTTTTTAGCTATAGAGAGAGACAGATTATTGGTGGAAGGGCATAGAGCCTATTTTGAGGGCGATGAACCTTTTGATTACATAGGAGGTGTTCCTCCAAGCTTTTTATGATAAGTACTTCCCCAGTTCAGTCAAAGATGAGAAGGAGTTAAAGTTTGTACTCCTTAGATAGACAGAGGGGATGTCAGTGGACCAGTACATGGTTAAGAATCACATACTGCAGCTATAAGTAGATATTCCACGTATCCACAGAGGCATGATGATGAGCATTAGAGAGTAGACAAGTTAGAGAAAGGTTTGCTTCCTGAGATTTGAGATAAGGTAGCTTTACAAAGAATCAAGAAATACCCTAGTTGAGATATGTAGAGTAACAGAGGAGAACCCTAGAACTATGCAGCCTTCCTCCAGTGCCAGACCACCCTTCCTTAAGCCCAAGAGACCTAGAGATGAATCACATACTGCAGCTATAAGTAGGAGAGGTGGTAGAAGCCAGTGGAACAAAAGAGGAAAGAGAAGAAGAACTTAGCCCAACAAAGGTAGTTTTATACCTATAGTATGTCTTCAGTGTGGTAGAAACCATGGAACCAGACCATGCTACATAGGGTAAAATGTATGTTATTGGTGTGGTAAGCCAAGACACATGGCCAAGGACTGCATGCAAGCTCCTCCGTAGTTTATACAGCAGAGGGAGATGGCTCTTGCTCCTAGACCTCAGAACCAAGATAGAGTCTTTGCCCTGTCATAGCACAAGGCTAGCTGATCCCTGAATCTGATCCAAGGTACTATTAGAATGAATGATTTTTTTGTAACTACATTATTTGATTTGGGTGCTAACCATTCTTTCATATCATATGACTATGATAGGAGGTTGGGTCTAAGTATGAATACATTACCATATAACTTATATGTATCTACCCCTACAGGAAACTAAGCCATTACCTCCTATGCTTGTTTGAATTTTATAGTCCAATTTAATCATTGCCTTACCACCCTTGATCTGATTTGTATCCCCCTTGTTGATATTGATTTGATTATTGGCATAAACTAGATATCTACAAATAATGCCACACTATATTATAGTCACAAATGTATTACTTTACCTAAGTGTGGGACAGTGTCTAGTATGAGGACTGGGTTATCTGTTATGACCACCTCCTAGGCTGAGAAGTCTCTAGGGCATGGTTGTCAGGGATACTTAGTTTTCTTTTCAATTAAGGTTGAGGTAAAAGAGGGTATAGAGGAGATTCCAATAGTGAGAGAGTTTCCAGAGGTATTCCCTAGAGAGATTAGCAGACTACTGCCAGAGAGAGAGGTCAAGTTTCCTATAGACATTGTACCTACGGTAGGTCCAGTGTCTAAGGGCCTATATAGGATGGCTCCCACCGAGCTAGCTGAGCTTAAAAAGCAAATAGAAAAGCCTTTAGAAAAAGGTTTTATCCGACCCAGTGTCTTTCCATGAGGAGCTCTAGTCTTATTTGTAAAGAAGAATAACAGGAGCCTTAGACTCTGTATAGATTACAAGGAACTCAATAAGATAACCATTAAGATTAAGTACCCTCTTCCTCCTATAGATGACCTCCTAGATCAATCAGTAGGAGCATCAGTATTCTCCAAGATAGACCTCAAGTCAGGATACCATCAGCTTAGAATCAAGGCTGAGGATATTCCTAAAACAACATTTAGAACTAGATACGGGTATTATGAATTTTTAATTATGCCTTCAGGTTGACAAATGCACTTGCAGTGTTCACAGATTATATGAACAGAATGTTCAGACCATATTTAGATAAAGTTGTAGTTGTGTTCATAGATGACATTCTTATCCATTCAAAAAGTAGAGAAGAACACGAGTAGATTATGAGATTAGCCTTGGAAACCCTGAAAGAGAGATAATTGTACACTAAACTTAGTAAATGTGAGTTCTGGCTCACTAAAGTTTAATTCCTAGGCCATATGATCTCCCAGGCAAGGGTCACAGTAGATTCCCATAAAGTAGAGGCAGTGTTATAGTGGAGAGACCTAGGACGGTGACAGAGATCAAGAGCTTCTTAAGTTTAGCAGGCTATTATAAGAGGTTCATTTAAAGCTTTTCTCAAATAGCGATGCCACTGACCCGGCTTACTAAAAAGAATGTGCCATTTGTGTAGGATGAGAAATGTGAGAAATGCTTCTAGCAGTTGAAGCATAGGTTAACCACGACCCTAGTTTTAGTACTCCCTAACCCTAGAGAGACTTTTGTAGTCTATAGTGATGCCTCTAAGAAAAGGTTAGGATGTGTACTTATGCAGAAAGACCGAGTGGTAGCTTATGCCTTTAGATAGTTAAAGCCTCACGAGGAAAATTACCCCACACACGACCTAGAAATAGCTGCAATGGTATTTGCTTTGAAAATATGGAGACATTACTTATATAGGGCAACTATAGAAATTTACAGTGACCACAAAGAGCCTTAAATATTTATTTGATTAGAGAGAGTTGAATATAAGACAGTGGAGATGATTATAATTCTTGAAAGATTATGATTTCACACTAAAGTACCATTCCAGGAAGGCTAATATGGTAGTTGATGCCCTAAGTAAAAAATCTATACACATAGCCTGTATGATGATCCGAGACCTAGAATTGATTAAAAGATTCAGAAATATGAGTCTCACATGTGAGGTGCATTCAGAGAAGCTATTAATGAGTGAAATCCAAATAGAAAATGACCTAAAAGATCAGATAAGAGAGGCTCAGTAGATAGATGACCATGTAAGTAAGATTAGAGCTTAGATAACCTAGTGTCACACCCGAAAATGCGATCACGTGGCGCCTTTCAAAGAAAAATAAGTAAAATTCGATTTTCTCTTTGAAATTGAAAACCGAAATAGAAATTGAAATAAGATTATAGGTAGGGTTCATGAGTCGCCACCAAAATTTTATTTTTTTGAAAAGGCAAAACTTTGGAAAAGTCTTTTTATTTGGACAATGGTCTGCAAACCAGAAAAATAGATTCGGGAGTCGATTGTGAGTGGGGAAGGTGTCAGGCACCTCATTACACCCGTTACTAAGAACGGTTACCCTAAGTTAGTTGTGCAAAAATAAGATGGCCTTAATTGTATTTTAATTCTCCCTAACAAATCGCATGTAAAATAAGAAATAAAAGAATTAAAGGAAGTAAAGTTAAAAGTAGAAAGAAAGAAAGAAATTAAAATAAAACACAAAGAAATTCAAGAATTGAAATAAAAAAGAAAGGAATGAAATTAAAAAAAAATGTTTTATTTACAAAAGTGGACTTGGCCTAGGATAAAAGCCTAGGGCCTACGTACCCTATGAAAGGGATCAAAGTCCACGTAGTTCGACTTAGAGATTGTATTTGTTGGTTGTTTTTTTTTTCTGCTTTGTTTTTGTCTTTTTTCCCTATTTTTTTCCTTGTTTTTGCTATTTTTGTTCAGCTTTTGTTTGATTTTTAATTTTTGATTCTTGACTTTTATTTTTTTATTTTTTGAAAAGAAAAAGAGAAATAGAATAAAAATCATTTGGACTTTTGCAAATAAAACGAATTTGAAATTAGTTGATATGTTTTTATTTACAAAAGATTGGATTAATTTTACTTTCCCCCCTTCTTTTCTCCCCCCTTTTTCTGTTTTCTTTGTCTGGTTTTCTATTTTTTTTTGTATTTTTGTATTTTTTTTATTGGTTTCGTTAATCTTTGGTTTTTTCCTCTCTTTTTGTATTTTATTTTTTTTTTAATTTTTGATTCTATTTTATTCTTTTTCTTTTTCTTTTTGTTTTTATCTTTTGCCTTTGTTTTTGTTTTTGTTTTATTTGTGTTGTGTTTTGTCTTGTTTGATTTTTTCCTCCTTTTTTTGCTTATCTTTATTTTGTTTGTGTTTTGTTCATTTTTTTTTATTTTTCATACATTATTTGTATTTTGTTTCGTTTTATTCTTTTTTTTTGGTTATTTTTATTGTTATACATTTTTTGGAAGAGAAAAAGAAAATAAAAATCATTTTAGAGTTTTATAAAGAAAACAAGCTTGAGATTGATTTGTATGTCTTATTTTGTAAAAAATAGAATAATCCCATTTTCTTTATCGTCTTCTCTTTTTTTTATTTCTAATTTTTTCATTTTTTTTTTTGCTTGTTTTGAGAAACACCTTTTTTTTTTTCAATTTTTGTAAAGCATGTATTAATTTTTAATTTTTATTGAATGAAAGTTGGAGAAAAGCTCTAAAGTTTAAAAAGAATTTAATTAATTTTTGCTTATCACTTTTGTTTTCTTTTTTCCTTTTTTAGGTTTAATTTGATTTTACGAAATATATTTTTATTAAAAGAACTTTTGAGAAAAGCTCATAAGCCTCAAAAGTTCAATTCTCACCTACTTTTTTTTTAATGTTTGGTTTTGTCTCTTTTCTCTTCTTATCTTTTGTTCTCTTATTTATTTATTTATTATATTTTTTCCCAAAGGGGCAATTCTCTAAAAACTAATCTTGCCTCCTTTGAACAATGCTTTTCAAACATTTGCAGAATAACCTTTTAAGAAAGGAGAAGGTAAATATTTGAAATCTATTTTTTTGTGAAAAAAAAAGGCTTTTTGAACCCCTTTTTGTGTTCTTTTTATTAAAAAAACTTTCTTTAAGGAATCATTTGAGAGGGCCGTTGAAACCCACAATGCTAGATGTAAATTTCGGGCTTAAAGAGCACCAATGAGGCTTATTGCCACACATGGCCTCGTGGTCTGTTCCTATGTGCCTGAGGGGACAAAAATCCCACATGGCAATTCTAAAAGAGATAATAAAAATTAAAGTGAAACAAAATATTCACAAGCTTGCAACATTTGTTTTGATTGTGTGTCCTTGTGTCCAGCCAGCTAAGCAACATGTCTTAATACATTTTGAGTATAAGAAAACGAACTCAAACCAATTGACTTTGCTATGCTATCCAATCCGGTTTCATCTGCTGTAGTGCAACCATCTCTTTAATCTGCACTCAATCCTTGGTAAGCCTCCTCAATTGTTTAACATCCTCGAGCAGGCCTCATGCAAAAGAAATAAAAGGATGGGGGGAAAAGAATTAGCGATCATTGTGGCACTTTATTTAAAAACTTGAACCAAAAGAGATATTATCCAAACAAGAAAATAACATTCCAACATGCTACAAGGTTCCCAATAGAACAAATTCTGCAAACCTGTGTTAAAACTAGATTCTCGAAACTATTTGAAAATCATACTAGAATTTGCAATCAGACATATTTCATATGGACATTTTCACATGAGTAAAATCCAGATAGAGTATTCACTGTACTGCGAACAAAATTTGGTGCTCAACCCTTATTTTAAATACAAAGCAAAATTAAACAGCACAATTTCTTCATATAACACACTAATGGAATACAAAAATCGAATCCTCAACATTGTATCCTATGCCACTTTAATGACATACTAGATGAGATTCAAACACAAAATTGAGATTCAACCACACAACATCAAGGAAAAATTGCATAAATCCTAGCAAGAGATTACTTAGAAATTACAGCATCAAATCTCGTCCACAAACTCACCTGAACACAGCAAAGCGGATAAATTCGATTTGACACAGGTCAACTTATGCTGTGCTCAAGCGAAACAAAGAGATTAATATATCAACATAGTAAAGTATCCGATAACTCATCCAAAATTCTTTATGCCAAATCAATATTTGCCAGAGAAGTTTAGCCAAATTTGACTCAAATTCCAAGCAAAAATGTCATTCAACATAAACAAATAGGGGAATTAACCAAGGAGTAAGCAATAGAGAATGAAAACCCATGAAGCTATCCATATGCAAAGCAAATAGAAACACTAAGGATAGTGATTTTGAATCTTACAACATCATATCATTTGCCAAATAAATTTAACTACCCATGGATATCTTAACTGAATTCCAGAGACGAAGTAAATAGGGAACGAGGGAAAAATACCTCTCCGAATTTATTGCTTCAGTGAAATGGCTAACAATTTAAGAAAAGTTCTTCGCATTGCTCAAGTAGAGGAGAATGACTTTTGGAATCCTTGGAAGATACTCTTTCGATCTTCGTCTCTTGCCTTCCTACTTCCCAGGTTCTCTCCTGCTTCCGAATCCCCAATCTCGGGTCCCCCCTACTGTCTCTGACCTGAAAATCTTCAGCTCCTCTCTCTGTATCTCTCACTCATTCTCAGTCACCCTATCGGATCTCCTCCTGCCTACCTCTTCCCCCTCTGTTCCTTCTCATCTTGTGTCTGTCCTTCTAATCTCCCAGAACTTCCACTCTCCCTCTCAGCGTCTTCCTGTCTCTTCTCTCTGTCGATCTCGCTTTCCCACTCCCTCGATTTCTTTTCCTCTCTCGCCTCGTCTCCCAATCTCTTTTTTGTTTCTCTGTGCATTTCTGCCCTACCAGTCTCTGCTCCATTCTCTTCCCTTTTCCCATCCTCCCTTTCGCTTAACCTCCGCTTCCCCTTTTATCCGAAAAGGCGAATCCCTTGCTTCTCCTCCTCAATCTCGCCTCTTAGTTTGTGCCTCTCTCTTTTTGCGTCCGTCCCTTCCCCTTTTTCTTTTCTCTAACGCCTCCACTTTTCATGCATCAGTCCCGTCCTTCAAAAGCGTGTCCGGGAGAAAAAGGAAACGGGTAGGGTTTCAATGGATCTGGGCATGGGCTCGAGTGGTTGGGCTTGGTTAGGATTCAGATTGGGCCTGCTCTTTGCTTTTTTTTTAATTTTATCAATTTTTGAGCTGATTTTGGACTCTTAATTTATTTTTCTTTAGACTCTTTTCTTTTTTTTTTGCTTTGGTTTGAGCTCTTCTGAATTAAGCCCCTAAAATTTTAATTAAATTTTTTTATTTTAGGTTTCTCCTTTTATTTTTTTGATATTTCTTATAGTCTTTTTTTTTATGAAAATTTTTTAATTATTATTCTTTTAATTATTTTTTTTGGTATTTATTTATTTTTACTTTATCTGCTTTTAGCTTTTTATTTTTATCTTTAATTCATTTTTCCCTTTCTTTTTTCTAGTGTCTTTTTGATTTTTTTAATTCCATTTATTTTGGATTTTTGTTACTCCCCCTTTGATTTTTCTTTTATTTTAATTTTGGATTAACTAGTTTTTACTCTCTTTTTTTGAGTTTTTTCTCTTTTGATTTTTGTTTTAATTTTGGATTAATTGGTCTTTACTCTTTTTTTTTTTAATTTTATTTTTGAGTTCTTTCTTCTTTGATTTTTTTTAAGCTTATTAAACTAAAAGGACTTGTTTGATTTTTCTCATTTTTTTATTTTTTTGTTTTATTTTTTTATTAGTTTAATTTTATTATTATTTTTGGAGTATGCCCGAACAAAATATGGTGTGCACAGTTGCCCCTCTTTACTTGTTTCTTAGGCAGAAAAATTGAAAATATAATTTTTGATATTTTTTTGCATAAGAAATAAGTAAAGATAAGAACACGTATTTTGTCTGGGGTGATTTGATTGCCTTTTGACAATATGTAAAAGGAAAGAGTGACCCAAACAAAATATAGTGTTTACAGGCTGCTCTTCTTTACTTATTCTTTAAGCAAGGAGATCGAAAATGTAATTTTAGATATCCTTAGCTTAAGAATAAGTAAAGATGGAAACATATATTCTGTTTGGGTAGCTAATAGGTCAAGGAGAGTTAACTTACCTGGAGGTGCTGGAACTTGATAAAAGATGCTTGCAAGTACAAGATTTTTTGAAGATATGCTTAATTTATACAAGATTTTTGAGTGCCTGGTGTATGCAGGACTTTTGGTTGCCTATTCTGGTAGGACTTTGGGTGTCTGTTCTGATAGGACTTGAGTGCCTATTCTGGTAGGACTTTTATTGGTGCCTATTCTAGTAGGACTTTGGTACCTGTTCTGGCAGGACTTTTATTGGTGCCTATTCTGGTAGGACTTTTGATGCCTGTTATGGCAGGGCTTAGGTGCCTATTCTAGTAGGGCTTAGGTGCCTATTCTGGTAGGACTTTGATGCCTATTCTAGTAGAACTTTTATTGGTGCCGATTTTGGCAGGACTTAAAGATGCCTATTCTGGTAGGACTTTTGGGTGCCTGTTCTGGCAAGACTTTGGTTGGTGCCTATTCTGGTAGGACTTAAAGGTGCCTATTCTGGTAGAACTTTTAGGTGCCTGTTCTAGCAGGACTTGTATTAGTGCCTGTTCTGGCAGGACTTAAAGGTGCCTATTCTAGTAGGACTTTTGGGTGCCTGTTCTAGCAGGACTTTAGTTGGTGCCTGTTCTGGCAGGACTTTGGGTGCCTATTCTGGTAGGACTTTTATTAGTGTCTGTTCTGGCAGGACTTTGGTGCCTATTCTGGTAGGACTTTGGTTGGTGCCTATTCTGGCAGGACTTAAAGGTGCCTATTCTGGTAGGACTTTTGGGTGCCTGTTCTAGTATGACTTTTATTGGTGCCTGTTCTGGCAGGACTTTTATTAGTGTCTGTTTTGGCAGGACTTTAGATGCTTATTCTGGTAGGACTTTGTGTGCTTGTTCTTCGCAGAACTTTGGTTGCCTATTCTGCGTATGACTTAAGGGTGCCTGTTCTTCGCAGGACTTTGAGGATGCCTATTCTTCGTAGGACTTTGGTTGCCTATTTTGCGTAGGATTTAAGGTGCCTGTTCTTCGCAGGACTTTGAGGGTGCCTATTCTTCGTAGGACTTTGGGGGTGCCTATTCTTCTTAGGACTTTGGGTGCCTATTCTTCGTAGGACTTAAGGGTGCCTATTCTTCACAGGACTTAAGGGTGCCTGTTTTTCGCAGGACTTTGAGGGTGCCTATTCTTCATAGGACTTTGGGTGCCTATTCTTCACAGGACTTAAGGTGCCTGTTCTTCGCAGGACTTTGGGTGCCTATTCTTCGTAGGACTTAAAGGTGCCTATTCTTTGTAGGACTTAAGGTACCTGTTCTTCGCAGGACATTGGGTGCCTATTCTTCGTAGGACTTAAAGGGTGTCTATTTTTCGCAGGACTTTGGTTGCCTATTCTGCGTAGGACTTAAGGGTGCCTGTTCTTCGCAGGACTTTGAATGCCTTTTTGGTGAATTTTTTTTAATTTAAAGACTTTTCTTCATTTATTTAAGTTTTATGCAAAGTAATGGACCTATACGAAATGTGTAATGCATGCAAAATGCTTAGCTTTTGAGTTTAACGCCTCAATGTTGCCTCAATATAAATCAAGATCATTGTAGGTGTCAGAAATATAAAGCATGTGGGATGCTAGAATTTATGGAATGCACACATTTTTTGCTGTGCCCCAATATGAACTTGAGGTCCATATAATGTATGCCTAGGTGAAATGCAAGAAACATATAAGATGCTTTATGAAATGTCAAGTATTTGTTTTCACTTGCCCCAACATGAACTATGGTCTAAGTAATGTATGCAAATGTAGAATGCATGAAACATGTAATGTAAATCTTTTTTTTGCTTGCCCCAATGTAAACTAGAGGTGATGTGATATATACAAGTGCAAGGATAGAGAAAACATGTGATGCTTTATTTTATGAGATGCAAATTTTTTCTTTGTTTGCCCCAGTGTAAACTAGAGGCTATATGATGTATGCAAGTGTGAGGAGAGAGAAGACATGTGATGCTTTATTTTATGAGATGCAAATTTTTCTTTTGTTTGCCCCAATATGAGCTTAGTTTAATGTGGGATATGCATGAGCGTGATATGTGAAGCATATGAAATGTAAGTTGTTCTTTCTCTTTTTTTTTTTTAGGTGCAAAATGCATTTTTCCCTTATCTCCATGTGAACCTGGTAATAGGTGATGCATATGGGCTATAGGTTTTTTTTTTAATTTATTACAAATGGAAAAGAGAGAGAAAAAGAGAAGGAAAAGAAAAAAAAATGAGGGCATTATCTCTAAACATTCTTAAATTGATTTTGATCACCTCAAAAGAAAAGGGAAGAAAGGGAACATTATTTCTAATTGTTTTTATTAATTTTAAACTTTGAAATTCTTTTTTTTTTTCCTTTTTTTATAAATGAAATCATCTCAAAGGGACAATATTTTTAGTGTCTTTGACTTGATTTTGAATTTTGGATTTGTTTTTTATTTTTTTTAAAAACATTAATTGATGATGAAAATGTGATTCCCTCCTTTTTTAGTTCTTTTTTTTTAAAATCAATTTGAGTTGGAAAGAAAAAGATGCTTTGTTTGTGTACAAAATCAATGCAAGCACATGATGCATGAAAAATCTCAAAATTTATAAAATGTAGGATTTTTAGCCCTTTGCCTTTGGAAAAATTTCATACCTTAGCTCTTTCCTGGTCCCAATGAGAAAAGTTGGGCTTTTAAGTATCTTACCAAATTTTCCCTTTGTCATTCGGATGAAGGAATTTATTGATGGCTTTTGGCTAGCCACAAATGCCCCTGAAGGAGTATCCCAAGTTAAGAAAACTCAACGCTCTTGTTTTGATTTATTTTTAAATAATTTTTCTCCAAATGATTTGTTTGCCATCAACCTTAGACTACTAACTTGGTAAGGTAATATTCTCAACTCTTCATCATTAATGCTTGAAAGGTCAATAAGCTAAACCCACACTCATCTTATTTAACAATGTCAATACAATCATGCATTATGGGATACAAACACATATGTTTGGGAAAGAAACAAGTATCCTCAACAGTGGAGGGATATAAGGGCTGATGAAGAATGTGATCTTGTAAAATGGTTTGGGAATAGAGAAGTGGAATAGATAATGGCTAGACAAAATGTACGGAATAAGAAGATGCCCTAGCTTTATACTTGAAGCATATCTCTCTGAACAATAGAGAAGTGAAATGCCAAGGAAATGGATATGATAGGATAGAGAGAAGGCTCATTTCTAGATTTGAACTCCTTTTGAAAGAAACAATTGATGTAAGTGAAAAAAATTTCTTTGAATCACACTTTTGCCCCATTTTCAATTATTCTGATTTTTTTTTAGTCATTCCCTTCAAGAAAATCTGCCCCATTATTTTTTCAAATAAGCTAAACCTCAACAAGGACTTTTGATGCTTGTAGTGTGGCCTTGGTAGATAGGTTTATGAAATAAAAGACATTAGGCTCAAGAATTAATGTGTCCCCATCAAGCCTCCTATTGGTCTCCTTCTCCTATAGTTTAACAAAATTCTATACTTGGGAATCCACTTAACAAGAGAGGATGTCTCTAGGTTACAATGGGGTTTAGTGGGTAAATGTGCAGCTTAACAAAGAAAGGTGACAAGGCCCAAATATTCATGTAAATTTACAATGAGACTTTTGATCGAGTGATTGTACCATCTTGACAAGACCAATTGGTTCATGACAATTAACTCAATCTTCTTCTTTTAAAAGACCTTTTTTTTTTGTTCAGCTCAACTCTTTTCTAGAGACTTTCTCCTTTTTTTTTTCGACCTCTTGTGCCACATGAAACTCTTCTTTGAGAATTTTGCCCCTTGATTGCATTCTAAGGTGAAGCTCCCTCTTAAAAGCTTTTGCTTTTTTCAAGATTTAATCTGTGGGAGCTTTCCTTTTTTATAATTTCCTTCCTCTTACAATTTTTCTTTTCTTCCTCCAATTTGTTTCCCTTTTTTTCATTTAATTTTTTTCTTAGAAGGACTCTACTATGGTGCCAAAACTGCTTTTCTTTATATAGAATTCTCATTGCTTCTCGTATTTGATTCATGTTTGGTATTTGAAGAATTTTTATAAGGCCCAAAGTGGTTAGCAACAGTTAAAAAGTGTTTGGATAATTGAAAGAACCTGACTCTCTCTTGATATTTGAATTACCAGCATAAAAATTTGTTAAAGATTTCCCATCCCAAAGGTTGCAATTAGGGTGAAGGAAATGAACATCACTCTTGGCTCAATTAAGATGACTAGAGGTTACTTCTTTGTATTTGAGGAAGACAAGAAAAAAAATGCCTTGTATCCTAGACATAGTTTGCTTGTGGGACATGTATTCACATTTGTAATTTGGTCTTTTCTCTCTTTTTCTTAATAATTGAATTAGGGGCATATAATTAGTTTCAAATTTAACCCTTCACATTGATTAACTCTTTTCATAAGGAGTTTTGGACATTATATTTTTGGGTTTTTGGTTATTTAGGAGAAACATGCTAGGAAAGAAGTTATGTCAACATGATTGACAGAATGGAAGGGTTCGTAAAGGATGAGATGGAAGTATATGACCATAGTATTGACAAAGCCAAATCAAATAAGGTCCAATGAATCAACTTCTGGTAGCCTTGGATTTTAGCTAGACAGAAGAATATTCAACAAACAAACATTAACTGATTATGATATGACAAGCAACTTTTCCGAGAGTTCAATCACAAAGAAATCTCCCTAAGATTTTATTTCTTATGTTTTCTTGCACCTTGTTCATGAAGAAGTTGCAACCCCTTTTTTGGAATGCCTCATTGTCTTAGGATCAAGTTTGCGAATTTTTTGGACAATGCCATCTTGGGTGTGAAGGCTAGAGGCTAGTGAAGGAAGTAGCTAATCAGTTGCAAATTAGGTAAAGGACAAAGGTCCCAATGGAGGCAAATGACAAGTGTCTTGATTGATATGGTTTGTGGTTCTCAAAATGGCCAAACTCAACAAGTTTAGAAATTGATGGTTTGAGTTTTTTCCTTTTTTTTTTTGGATGATAGTGGGTGGAAAGTAACAATTTGCAAACAAAGGGGGGTATGAAAAGTTAGGGAGTAATAAGCAACTTTATCAAGACTTTTGGGATCTTCCTTTTGCCTAATCAAACGACACCTTTACCTCTTTGACCTATACCTCATTTCCTCACCTTAGCTATTCGGGAATGTAGCTTCTTATTTGAATTTTTAACTTAAGCTAATCTTTCCATTGCAAAAAAAACAAAAATCCTATACTTATAAATTTTAGGATTTCCAGTATGGAATGCCTTATGATAATGCATGGATGCAATTTTATTATATTGTTTGACCTAAAAACCAATGGGTGCTGTGATTTTGGCATGCAGGTCCTTCAAGACAAGGAATCCTAATTTCCTTTTGGGCACTGCCCCTATAAGGTAGATTAAGATTACCAATTAATTTAAAAGGAAAACTAGACCCTTTCTGTTTATATTTATGGTAACAACTTTTCTCATTGAACCTTTATTTTCCTCAGATGCTTATTGCACACAGGGATAAATAAAGTTGACGAATCATCCTAAGGAAACAAGCTAAATTTCAGATAGATGATGTCTATAGAAAAGTCTAGCCAATTTGAATTTCTTTTAACAATCTGCAGGGTCATTTCGGATCCTTCAGCTTCCTTTGGGATTGTAGAGTTTCACGATAAGGAGTAAGATTAACAACATTAATTCTCAAAGAGTTTCAATTTTTTTTATAGGCAATTCCATTTAGGCTCTTGACTGGCTTGACCTTTGCAGTCATCTCGACCCTTTTTATTTCAGCACTAAACTGGCGACATCATGTCGTAACTTATTATTTTTGTGGATGTTATTTAAGATTGCCTTTTACAATTAGTTAGTAAATTATTAGTGTTAATTAATGTTTTCCTACACTCTTCTAGAAGCTTATCGACCCATTAAGAGTTGTGACTTATTGCTCAATTTAAGAAAGGGTAGTTCCTACATGATTGATGTTTAGAACTTTGGCTTTGATGGTATTTTAATAAAAATAAGTCAATCTTCGATTCCCTGATGTATAACGGACTTATTATTGCATACTCGCTTGTACACCATTGAGAATTATGTCTTGGTCTAGGAAAGAGAGAAAAACTTTGTACTTTTTCTTGAGAAACTTATTGTTTCATTGGAGAAAGAGTAGTTGACAATCAAACCGAGAGAAATATGCCTTTCTACATGATTGATGCCCTAAAAAAATGATCCCAATCTCTAACTAAGACTTGATACTCAATTGTTGATGCTTCTAAACTTATGGATGTTATGATTCCCTGGAATTTTGAAGGTACTCTTTTTCTATGAGAAGTTTGTTATTTTATAGGGATGGAAATTTTAAGGAAATAATATTTTCTTTTTCATGTATGTGTATAAAGAGAATAAATGTATGCTAACGTTTTTCCTTTTTTAGGGATAATGATGAATGTGGTTATGGCCGTTTAAGGGTTGGAAACCTAGTAGGCAAAGGTTGGTTTAATTTACTCATGCCTGCATCACAGTTATGGTATATCAAATTGTGCAATGACATATCATTAATTATTCTAGTAGATAGCGATGATGTGTCACTTTCCTATGGATATCATTAGATGCATGGATGTGATGTATAAGCAATTAAAAACACCCTCCTTTGTCCTAATATGGATAGATCTTAGGTTGTGATTGCTGGTTTATAGAAGTCCAGCTCTACCTATTTAGGAGGCATCTATGGCTTGCCTATCAGTGTGCATTTCCATGGCAGATCTATGATCCTTAATCATTAGTCCCTAAATCGCCCTCATCATGAGATGAGGATCTTATTATATGAACTCGACCTTGAAAGGAAAAAAGATCATATGCAATTCAAGTCCATATAACAAGGTACAATTTAGGCGGGGTCTTTATGATAGCCTCAGGAAGTATAAGGCTTCACAGGGAAATCATTACAAACCTCTACAAACCTCTACTAACCTAGGAACACTTAGACCCGAGTATAAGGCCCATAATGTGTGTGATATGTTGTGTCACAGTGACGTGTGTGAAGAGGGCATTTACCTTTTTATCCTATGGACTACCCAACCCTCATCTGCTAAGCAGAGTGATAAAGCAAGAGACAGAAAATATATGCTTAGATATGAGCCAAGAGGAAATGAAATGTATACAAACATAGTCATCTACCCTAAGGTTCTTTCTCATGTTATCTATCCTAACACATATTATGTACATAAAAAAATGTATAGAACAAGCATGTGAAAGACATGTTACCTACCCTAATCATGTGAGGCAAACAACAAACAAAAAGAAGAACCAAAATAAAAGGAAGATCATAACATTTTGCACAACTAACCAAAATTGGGTTTGACTCTCAAACTCTCCCCAGGGGAGTCGCCAAATTATCACACCTGAAAATGCGACCGTGTGGTGCCTTTCAAAGAAAAATAAGTAAAATTCGATTTTCTCTTTGAAATTGAAAACCGAAATAGAAATTGAAATAAGATTATAGGTAGGGTTCAGGAGTCACCACCAAAATTTTATTTTTTTAAAAAGGCAAAACTTTGGAAAAGCCTTTTTATTTGGACAATGGTCTGCGAACCAGAAAAATATATCCGGGAGTCGATTGTGAGTGGGGAAGGTGTTAGGCACCCCACTACACCCCTTACTAAGAACAGTTACCCTCAGTTAGTTGTGCGAAAATAAGATGGCCTTAATTGTATTTTAATTCTCCCTAACAAATCACATGTAAAATAAGAAATAAAGGAATTAAAGGAAGTAAAGTTAAAAGTAGAAAGAAAGAAAGAAATTAAAACAAAACACAAAGAAATTCAAGAATTGAATTAAAAAAGAAAGGAATGAAATTAAAAGAAAAATATTTTATTTACAAAAGCGGATTTGACCTAGGATAAAAGCCTAGGGCCTACGTATCCTATGGAATGGTTAAAGTCCACGTAGTTCGACTTAGAGATTGTATTTGTTGGTTGTTTGTTTGTTTTTTTTTTCTGCTTTGTTTTTGTCTTTTTTCCTTATTTTTTTCTTGTTTTTGCTATTTTTGTTCAGCTTTTGTTTGATTTTTAATTGTTGATTCTTGATTTTTATTTTTTTATTTTTTGAAAAGAAAAAGAGAAATAGAATAAAAATCATTGGACTTTTGCAAATAAAATGAATTTGAAATTAGTTGATATGTTTTTATTTGCAAAAGATTAGATTAATTTTACTTTCCCCCCTTCTTTTCTCCCCCCTTTTTTCTGTTTTCTTTGTCTGGTTTTCTATTTTTTTTTGTATTTTTGTATTTTTTTTATTGGTTTCGTTAATCTTTAGTTTTTTTCCTCTCTTTTTGTATTTTATTTTATTTTTTAATTTTTGATTCTATTTTATTCTTTTTCTTTTTCTTTTTCTTTTTGTTTTATTTGTGTTGTGTTTTGTCTTATTTGATTTTTTCCTCTTTTTTTTACTTATCTTTATTTTGTTTGTTTTTTGTTCATATATATATTTTTTATTTTTCATACGTTATTCGTATTTTGTTTCATTTCATTCTTTTTTTTTGGTTATTTTTATTGTTATACATTTTTTAAGAGAAAAAGAAAATAAAAATCATTTTAGAGTTTTATAAAGAAAACAAGCTTGAGATTGATTTGTATGTCTTAATTTGTAAAAACTAGAATAATCCCATTTTCTTTATCGTCTTCTCTTTTTTTTTATTTCTAATTTTTTCATTTTTTTTTTGCTTGGTTTGAGAAACACCCTTTTTTTTTCAATTTTTATAAAGCATGTATTAATTTTTAATTTTTATTGAATGAAAGTTGGAGAAAAGCTCTAAAGTTTAAAAAGAATTTAATTAATTTTTGCTTATCACTTTTGTTTTCTTGTTTCCTTTTCTAGGTTTAATTTGTTTTTATGAAATATATTTTTATTAAAAGAACTTTGAGAAAAGCTCATAAGCCTCAAAAGTTCCATTCTCACCTACTTTTTTTTTTTGTTTGGTTTTGTCTCTTTTCTCTTCTTATCTTTTGTTCTCTTATTTATTTATTTATTCTATTTTTTCCCAAAGGGGCAATTCTCTAAAAACTAATCTTTGACTCCTTAGAACAATGCTTTTCAAACATTTACAGAATAACCTTTTAAGAAAGGAGAAGGTAAATATTTGAAATCTATTTTTTTTGTCAAAAAAAAAGCCTTTTTGAACCCTTTTTTGTGTTCTTTTCATTAAAAAAACTTTCTTTAAGGAATCATTTGGGAGGGCCGTTGAAACCCACAATGCTAAATGTAAATTTCAGGCTTAAAGAGCACCAAGGAGGCTTATTACTACACATGGCCTTGTGGTCTATTCCTATGTGCCTGAGGGGATAAAAATCCCACACGGCAATTCTAAAAGAGATAATAAAAATTAAATTGAAACAAAATATTCACAAGCTTGCAACATTTGTTTTGATTGTGTGTGCTTGTGTCCAGCCAGCTAAGCAACATGTCTTAATATATTTCGAGTATAAGAAAACGAACTCAAACCAATTGACTTTGCTATACTATCCAATCCGGTTTCATTTGCTGCAGTGCAACCGTCTCTTTAATCTACACTCAATCCTTGGTAAGCCTCCTCAATTGTTTAACATCCTCGAGCAGGCCTCATGCAAAAGAAATAAAAGGATGGGGGGAAAAGAATTAGCGATCATTGTGGCACTTTATTTAAAAACTTGAACCAAAAGAGATATTATCCAGACAAGAAAATAACATTCCAACATGCTACAAGGTTCCCAATAGAATAGATTTTGCAAACCTGTGTTAAAACCAGATTCTCAAAACTATTTGAAAATCATACTAGAATTTGCAATCAAACATATTTCATATGGACATTTTCACATGAGTAAAATCCAGACGGAGTATTCACTGTACTGCGAACAAAATTTGGTGCTCGACCCTTATTTTAAATACAAAGCAAAATTAAACAGCACAATTTCTTCATATAACACACTGATGGAATACAAAAATCGAATCCTCAACATTGTATCCTATGCCACTTTAATGACATACTAGATGAGATTCAAACACAGAACTGAGATTCAGCCACACAACATCAAGGACAAATTGCATAAATCCTAGCAAGAGATTACTCAGAAATTACAACATCAAATCTCGTCCACAAACTCACCTGAACACAGCAAAGCGGATAAATTTGATTTTACACAGGTCAACTCATGCTGTGCTTAAGCGAAACAAAGAGATTAATACATCAACAGAGTAAAGTATCCGATAACTCATCCAAAATTCTTTATGCCAAATCAATATTTGCCAAAGAAGTTTAGCCAAATTTGACTCAAATTCTAAGCAAAAATATCATTCAACATAAACAAATAGGGGAATTAACCAACGAGTAAGCAATAGAGAATGAAAACCCATGAAGCTCTCCATATGCAAAGCAAATAGAAACACTAAGGATAGTGATTTTGAATCTTCCAACATCATATCATTTGCCAAATAAATTTAACTACCCATGGATATCTGAACTAAATTCCAGAGATGAAGTAAATAGGGAACGAGGGAAAAATACCTCTCCGAATTTATTGCTCTAGTGAAATGGTTGATGATTTGAGAAAAGTTCTTCGCATTGCTCAAGCAGAGGAGAACGACTTTTGGAATCCTTGGAAGATACTCCTTTGATCTTTGTCTCTTGCCTTCTTGCTTCCCTGGTTCTCTCCTGCTTCTGAATCCCTAATCTCGCATCCCCCCTGCTGTCTCTGACCCAAAAATCTTCAGCTCCTTTCTCTGCATCTCTCACTCATTCTCAGTCACCCTATCGGATCTCCTCCTGCCTACCTCTTCCCCCTCTGTTCCTTCTCGTCTCGTGTCTGTCCCTTTAATCTCCTAGAACTCCTACTCTCCCTCTCGACGTCTTCCTGTCTCTTCTCTCCGTCAATCTCGCTTTCCCACTCCCTCGATTTCTTTTCCTCTCTCGCCTCATCTCCCAATCTCTTTTTTATTTCTCTGTGTGTTTCTGCCCCACTAGTCTCTGCTCCATTCTCTTCCCCTTTCCTGTCCTCCCTTTCGCTTAACCTCTGCTTCCCCTTTTATCCGAAAAGGAAAATCCCCTGCTCCTCCTCCTCCTCAGTCTCGCCTCTCAGTTTGTGCCTCTCTCTTTTTACGTCCGTCCCTTCCCCTTTTTCTTTTCTCTAACGCCTCCACTTTTCATGCATCAGTCCCGTCCTTCAAAAGCGTGTCTGGAGAAAAAGGAAACGGGTAGGGTTTCAATGGATCTGGGCATGGGCTCGAGTGGTTGGGCTTGGTTAGGATTCGGATTGGGGCTGCTCTTTGTTTTTTTTCTTATTTTTATCAATTTTTGAGCTGATTTTGGACTCTTAATTTATTTTTCTTTGGACTTTTTTCTTTTTTTTGATTTTTTTTTTTTTGCTTTGGTTTGGGCTCTCCTAAATTAAGCCCCTAAAATTTTAATTAATTTTTTTTTATTTTAGGTTTCTCCTTTTATTATTTTGATATTTCTTATAGTCTTTTTTTAATGAATTTTTTGTAATTATAATTCTTTTAATTATTTTTTTGGTATTTATTTATTTTTACTTTATCTGCTTTTAGCCTTTTATTTTTATTTTTAATTCATTTTCCCTTTCTTTTTCTAGTGTCTTTTTTATTTTTTTAATTCCATTTATTTTGGATTTTTGTTACTCCCCCTTTGATTTTTCTTTTGTTTTAATTTTGTGTTAATTAGTTTTTACTCTTTTTTTTTTTGAGTTTTTTCTCCTTTGATTTTTGTTTTAATTTTGGATTAATTGGCCTTTACTTTTTTTTTTAATTTTATTTTTGAGTTCTTTCTTCTTTGATTTTTTTAAGCTTGTTAAACTAAAAGGACTTGTTTGATTTTTCTCATTTTTTATTTTTATTTTTATTTTTTTATTAGTTTAATTTTATCATTATTTTTGGAGTATGCCCGGACAAAATATGGTGTTCACACTTAGGTTGGCATTTAGAAGTTCAATCTATCTGAGGATGACATAGTGAGATACAAGGTTAAGCTATATATGCCTAGAAATACAGAAATTAGAGAGAGAATATTAGATGAGGAACATAAGAGCAAGTACACCATTCATCCAGGTAGTAATAAAATGTACCAAGATTGAAAGAAAATGTTTTGGTGGCCTGAAATGAAAACAAACATAGCAAAATATGTCTCCCGATATTTAGTATGCCAGAGAGTTAAAATAGAGCATCAGAAACTAGCTGGATTACTTCAGCCCCTAGATATCCCAAAGTGAAAATAGGATAGTATAGTGATGGATTTCGTCATGGGTTTACCCAGGACATCATCAGGGCATGATGCAATATAGGTAATAGTGGATAGATTAACAAAGTCAGCACATTTCTTAGCTATAAGAGCCACTTATATCCTAGACAAATTAGCCTAGCTGTACATCAGGGAGATAGTTAGATTGCATGGTATGCCTAGGAGCATAGTGTCTAATAGAGATCCCAGATTCACTTTAATTTTTGGAGATCATTACAGGATGCTATAATATCCAGTTCTCTGAAAATTAGAGAAAACGTGAGAAACATAAGTAGTTTCTTTGTCAACGAACGAAACTTACTAGATACCAAAGGAAGTCCCCCGAAATGATGTAATTAAGGTCTCAAAAAATTTGGAAAGCATTCTAGACTCCTAAAAATGAGAATCCTAGGCTCAAACGGAAGGAAAAACGGAGATAGAATGAAGAAACAATTCTTACGAAAAGCCCATGAAATATAATGGCATTTTTGTAATTTTGAGTAAATTTTGGAATTCACACAGGAGGGCTTTTTAAATGAAAGTTTTGAGTTCTCTGAGGTTCTTAGTGGCCCTGAAAACCATGGAAAGTCCTAGGACAGTTAAAACCCCTCCAGTGGACTTTTTCAATGTTAGTTGACCTAAACTTTGACCAATTCATTCAATAAGGTTTTAGCTCTAAATTGAGTGACTCCAAAGGTATTTTATTAAATTGGGAACCTAAATATTATAATAGAAAAGACGGTTCTAAAAAAGGAGCTAAAACGAAGGAGAAACCAAAATACCAAAGATGAAGGGTAAAATGGGGATTTTTGAAAGGTGTAACTTATTCCCACCTATATATATGATGCACCCTTCTTCTCCCTTCATTATGCACGACCATATTCTGCCCAAAACCAGAGGACAACCCTAGGGGATGAGGCATACAAGAGGAGGAAGAAAAGGAAGAGAAATTCAAGGTAGAAAGGTATGGATTTTCATGATTTTTCATACTTTTTCTCTTCCAAACCTCTTCTCCTTCATTCTCCTTTGTTTCCTATGATTAAAATAAAGTTTATAAATCTGTTTTAAGGGAGAAATTGAGGGGAAAATTCGGATTTGAAGAGAGGAGCTCAAAGAACACAAGATTCAAGTGAGAAAAAGCAAGAAAACAAGGTAATTTCTCTTCCTATGGTTGTCATCTTTGGTTCCCTTCTCTACCATTTCACCCCACTTGAGAAAACCCTAGGAGGAGATGATCTTTAGGCAGAACCAAGCATTAATCTAGGGAAAAAGGGGGTGGAGATTAAGAATATGCAAAAGGAATTATAAAAAAATCATTAGATTTCAAGATGCAAATTCTAGGTTTTTGTGTGAACCTTCCCAAATCTGATTTTATATGATGATTCCTAGGTTTAATTAAGAGTATAAATGAGTTCTTGAGACACCTAAAATGCTCCCCACAAGCTTCCTCCTTTAAGAAAACTAAGAGAACTTCAAGTGACCCAAGAATGCTCATGGTCTCAACCAAGAAGGGTTTTATGTGTGGGGGAGAGTTTTAAATTTTTCAAAGGCCACTCTTGAGTCATATTGGATGAATGAAAATGAGGGGAGGCCTTGGAAAAAATTTAGAACTCATAAAAAGTGATTTGGTGCCTTAGGTTCCATATTATGACCTAAAGAAGCAACATGATGCTAGGCCTTTTGTTTTCATAGTGTAATGACTCCAAGAGGCTTAAAATGAGTCAAGAATCATATTTGAAAGGAAAGAATGAGGCCTAGAAATCATTTGAGAGGTATTGCTTCATTAGGTGCAATTATGGACCATAATGGAACCTATAGAGCAATCTAGTGTTTCACTAAGTTATGTAGCCTTAGAATATGTTTCATGAACTTAATTGGCTCCCATAAATTGTATCTAGGCCAAGAGAAACCATCTCCACCAATTTGTGGGTGTGTGGCCGAAAGAGGAGGCTTGAATTTCAAGGAAAAAGTGTGTGAGTGTACATAAGGTAGCTCTCTCCACCTTCTCTCATGCATGGATGTATGTTTAGCTTGCTTCAGAATATGTCTATGTGTATTTTCAAGCTATGAAAAGTATGCTAGCATGCCTTTATATGCCATGATT
>JAIUCV010000031.1:3346396-3501691 GCA_026724425.1 Erythrophleum ivorense
TGCTTTTAACTAGATCATAGACTCCATCTTGAGAAGCAATGAAAATTTTTTTTTTACTCATAGATATAGTGGTATCAACAAAACTTTTTTGTGGAATTCACTCACCTCAACATTACAATTAAAAGGGTAAATTGTTTTAACTGTAGCCTTAAGTTGAATAGTAGCTATCCTACTTCCATGTGACAGGATAGCACACTTTAGGTTTGTAATCCTTATCAATATTTTTAAAATCAAACTGGTAGAAGCACTAGTTCATGATTCATTGGTCGAACCGTGGTTGAATCGGTTATAATTAAATATATTTTTTTAAAAAAAATTATGTATTAAATTTTTAAGATAACAAATAAATATTAGTAAATTTTAAATATTTGATTACTAATTTAATATTTCTTAAGATATTATGAAATTTATGTTTTAATTAAAAACAAAAATTATCTATGATTAAAAGTCAACAGTATTTAATATTGAATTTTTAGAGTTTCTAAATTATATTAAGTTTCTACTTATCATTAAAAATAAATAAATAAAAAATAGTAAATAATAATTTTGCCTAAGTACCTTGATATTTGATAGAAATGTCATTAGAAAATGAAACATAATAGAAATCAAGCATGCAAAATAACCAAATATGTACATTTTATTTTTCTTATATTTTCTCTTTTTCTTAAAAAAATTTCTCTATATTTCAATTTCCTTATCTTTTTTATTACTTTCTATTTTTAACTTGTCAAATTTGTTTGGCATTAATTATTTTATTATATAAGAAAAAAAAAAAGAAATCAACTCGGACTGATTCAAACTAATTTTGACTGGTCCAGTTTTTATCGATTTTTGACTGATTTTTTAACTAGTCGATTTTTTAGACCAACCAAACCTGAACAAGGATAGGTTATCAGTCGAACCGGCCAGTCCAATCCGATTTTTAAATCTATGATCCTTATTATCACAACCAAAGATTTTACATGTAATATAAGGCAAGGGTCCCCAACAATTGAATTATTGCAAAAAACTAAGTTAATCATATTGGATAGCCCCTGTGATTAATAAGCACTATTTTGAAGTTTTAGACTATACCCTTTAAGATATTATGCAAGTTGACAACCCAAACAGTTCCAACTTACCATTCGGAGGCATGTCACTAGTCATGGGAGGTCAAGCACTTCTTATCGTTCTAAAAAGCAACAGAGCTAATATTATCCACTCGGCCATAAACTCCTTATATCTATGGAAGAGTTGTCATGTCCTCACTTTATCTTAAAATATGCGACTTTAAAATAGACAATCAAGCTCTGATGTTCAAGCGTTAAAAGATTTCTTTGAATGGCTTATTAAAGTTAAGGAAGGAAAACTTAAAAAATTGTATGATATTGAAGTTGATATTGACATTCCAACTAACCTACTTACAACTGATTTTATAGATCCAATCTTTGCAATTGTCTCTTCCATTTATCTATCATTATTGGAAAATTTTTCTAATGTAGAATATTTGAAGGACCATGCCATCCTTACTCCAACCATTGAAATAGTTAAGGAGGTTACTAGTTTCATGTTAAACTTAATTCCTGACTAGCATCAAGAATATTTAAACTTAGATACCTTATATAAAACAACTGAAAATCATGACTCATTTAATCAGTTATATCTATAAGAATTCTTAAATATTATCAATTGCTCTAGCCTTCCACCCCACAATCTTCACCTAAAAGTTGGCACTCCTGATATGCTTGTTAGAAATATTGATTAATCATCAGGATTGTGCAATGGAACTTGACTTCCGATCACCAAGTTAGGAAAACATATTTTGGAAGCAATCAGCAATACTAGTTCTTATGTTGAACAGAAGGGTTTTATCCTTATAATAAGTATGAATCCATTTGATACTATATTTCCTTTCAGATTACAAAGAAGAAAATTTCCATTGATCATGTCTTTTGCTATGACTATAAATAATAGTCAAGGCCAATCACTTTCTAATGTTGGCTTGTGCCTACCTAAACAAGTTTTTACTCACGACCAATTATATGTAGCAATGTCGCAGGTGAAAAGTCGAACAGGATTGAAAATCTTAATATATAACATTGACAACAATCCTTTAACCAAAGCAAGAAATGTTGTCTTCAAAGAAATCTTTGAAAATCTTAATTGATTGTTCAACAGGTATTCCTACAAATTAGCCAATTTTAATTGCTACCTTTAATTGTATATGTCTTTTAATACGATAGTCACAATTCTTCTTTTTTTTTTAATCTACTGAGAGTTGAATTTATGATAAATCATATTTACTTTTTTCCTTATATTACTTGCTCACCTTCTAATCTATTTATATTGGTTTTCAACGTATCATTTTTTGTCTTTTGCATCTAATGCGGGTGTTAATTTTCCACAATTCTCTTTGCACACTTTTTTATTACCTTCAAATAAGTATTAACATCTTATTATCTCTTGTGCAAGTAACCTATATGTTTTAGATATAGACCTATTTAATCTTTCTAACGAATTTTCTTTTCCTTCACAAGATCAATTACCAAAATAAAGGATTACAGAAGATGAATGACATTACAACACAAAATTGTATGCATGCCATTACTAGGTAACAACTACCAATAACCTTCCAATTCAAAAAAACCTAATGATATTTGCCTATAATTTAAATTGCACCTATAAACTATATACTCTTTTCTATATCCTTGATATACAATCATTTCAACATCACATACGTTGCACATATATGAGTTAGTCTAAGTAAGAAGGAAATTCATTGTGAGATTCAAGGTCGTGGGTAGTCTTCATTTTGAGAGATCCCACGCCTTTCTTGAACCTATTCAGTTTTACCAACTTTTTTGCACAAACAGAAATTATGGAGGAGGGAGAATTTTCACATTATTAAATCATGTTACTTTTTCCCCCCTTTTGTAACGCCCAGTACATTGTACAATCATTGGAACGGGCCGGTTTGAAAAGTAAGTGTTCTGAGATTAGTAATTCAAGGCCAAATAAAATTTGAATAAAATTTTAAATAATAGAAAATGAGGATTTGAGCCTTGAGTTGCACAAAAATTGGGGTCGGAGCGATTTGAAAAATTTGCTAAAAGGCCAGTGGCATTTTCGTAAATAAGTGTAATTTTGGAAAAACACCTAAAAGGGCTTTTTAAATGGAAATTTTGAGTTGTCCAAAGTTCTCAGAGGCCCCAAAAACTATTGGAAGCCTCGGGACCGGTAAAACCCCTCCGGTGTACTCTTTCCAACATCAGTTGACCCGAACTTTGACCAGTTTGTTCGGGAAGGTTTTAGCTCCGATTTGAGTAATTCCAAAGGAATTTTATTAAATTGAGAATCTAAATTTTATGATGAAAAAGACAGTTCTCAAAAAGGAGCTAAAACAAAGCCAAACTAGAAATGCCATTATGGAATGGCAAAAATGGAAACAAAGTGCACAAAAGAAGCTTCCAAACTCCCTTTTTAAGTCACGTTCAGCTTCCCCCCTCTCTAAACTGAATTTCTTCTACCTAAATCTTAGAAATGGAGCTGTTGTCTTAGGCGCACAAAGGGAGGAAATTTTGGAGGAAGAAAAGCTAAAGAAAGGGTAAGAAAGTATAAGGTTTTCATGCTCTTTCCTTTTGAAACTTCATCCTCCCCTTCTTGCTTCATCTTTCCATGGTTTTAATGTAATTTTTGGTGCTGATTTGGGTCCAAATCAGAGGAGGGAAATTCAAAATTTAAGGAGAAGAAAGAAGGAAGAGGAAGGGCTCTTGAAGGAAGCTTGATTACAAGGTAGTTTCTCTCCCTTTGATGCTTCTTTTTCTCTTTCTCCTCTTCCATGGTAGGATGTCTCAAACAGAACCATGAAGAGGGAAGAGTTTCTATTTTATAATCCAAAAGAATCCACTAAACTAAACTATGGGAAGATGGATTATACCAAAGAAATGCATGAAGAACTAGTAAAACTCAAGTTGAAAATGTGTATGGTGCTTAAATATAAGTTAAAATCTAGGTTGATTCAAGACTTTCCCATCATATGTGAGTGTTTGTTTGAGTTTCTAAGACTCCTAGGGAGCCTCCCAAGTGCCCCATCCATTAAGGAAAAATCCCAAACTCCATGGGTCTTTAATGGAAGCATAACTAGGTCAAGACCTTGAGAGATAGCTAGGGAATGATTTAAATGATTCCAAGCTTGATTTGGGACTTTATATGATAAAAGAAGATAGGAGAAACCCTTGAAAAAAAATTAGAAGCCTTATGTTGGGAGATGAGGCAATGACTTCCATAATGTAACCTTATGAAGCAACATGGACCTAGGTTTGTGAAAGTGAGTGTGTGATGGCTTCAAGGACCTTACATGAGGTCAAGAGGTCTAAATATGGCACGAGAATGGAACCAAGAATGTTAATTATGGTAGTTGCTTCATTAGGTCCTTAATGAAACCATATTGTGACAAATAGAATAAAGTGTAGTCTTAAGAGTGAGTTGGATGTCATAACTTGTTTCAAGAGTATAATTAAGTGTTGTTTATTATGAATAGGCCAAGGAAATCCAACCCCACCTCCTTGTGTTTGTGGAACCGAAAAGGAGAAGAAACAAGCAAAGTAAAGCTTGAATTTGTACCAATGTAGCTCTCCACCTTTTCTTGTTGCATTTTCTTGTTGCATATGATGTCATTGTGTACTTGTGTGTATGTTTATATGTTTGAGACATGCCAATTGATGCTATGTTGCTATTTTGGTACCAATATGCTTTCTTGAATGTCTTTGAATGGTGGAAATGGCTCATAAGGGTGAGGTAGTGCCAAAAGTCCCTTAATGTGGGTGAGGAGATGCCAAAAGTCTCATGCATGGGTGAGACAAGGCCAAAAGTCCCTTGGATGGGTGAGGCTAAGTCAAAAGTCCTAAAAACTAAGAGTGAGGCAATCCAAAAGTCCTAGAAATGGGATGAGGCCAACCCAAAAGTCCCTAGAGCTCATACTTATTCTTGACATGTGTTTGTGACATAAAAATGTGAAAATTGAATGCTTCATCGATTGAGTAGTTGCATACTTGTACCTTTGACATGTTATATGCCTTGAAAATATGCTTGAATGGGTGTATGAGTTATTGAGATTCAATAATTCTTACCCCCTCCTTTCTCTCATCTCATATGACCTAGGTGGAGTTCAAGATCCAAAGGATGGAAGCCAAGGAGTTTAAATCTTCATCTCTTGGCAAATCTTTCTATTTTGGTGTACTATGATGACTAGAATGTAAAATTAGATATGTAAATGTTATTTTTGAGCTATGACACTTTGATCAAGTGTAAAACTATGTAAAGTTAGTGTATGTATCAAGAATAGAGTTTAATGAATAGAATTATGTATTTTGACCACTTGGGAGCCCACTTGTGTATGTATGCTCATGGAAGTGGCATGGTTAATTTGAGTTACATGAGGGTTCAGACCTTATGAGGGACTTATTTATGCTATATTTATGCTTTCTAAGTTGCTCAAATGTGTGTGGAATAATAGATGGCTCATTTACACCAAATTTGCCTCTTGTTGGGACCAAAATTGCCATAAGCTTGAGCTATAGCAAAGTCTGACCAAATGACCTCTTCTTGACTTGAAATTTTGCATGTAAGTAGACCTTGCCTAGAGATTTTTGGGAAGCTAAAGATCAGGTCATTTGGAGGTTTGTGGAATTTACTATGATTTTTTCAAGTTGGTATCAGAATTTTGGATTTGCACTGGTACTGTTCATTTGGTCAGTTGTGCAATTGTATCATCCGAGGGGCAAACGTGGTCCAATGGCTACAAAATTTTATAGTTAGAAACTAGGCATTCATAGTGACTTGTAGCAACTAGAAACACCTCATTTGGAAGTCTGAGCTGAGATATATAAATTTTTGAATTTCTTGGACAGTAGCAATAACTCAGCAAGACCTAAGTCACTGTTCCATTGAATTTGGGTAGCTAATTGTGCTTACTCTGGTCTGAGTCTATTTTTACCATAAATTTAACATTCATAGATTTCTAAATTAGTATTATTTGTATGGATTGAATTTTTTTGAAATTAATTAGACATTTTCGAAGTTCATAGTAGACACTTGCATTAGTACCAGTAGCTGTCTGAACCTTTACCCCTTTTCGCGTGTCAAACGCTTTCTGTGTTATGTTTCATGGCCTGGAAATATTTTTAGAATAAATTAGACATGTGTAGATTTCTAGAATGCCGGGAGGAATGAACGATTTCAATTTTTCTAGAATTAGTTATGAATTTTGAAACCTCCTATCAGTAAACTGAACCAGTGGCCCAGACGGCAGCAACCCCAATGGCTTTTTGGATGTCAAATGTTTTCCCCTTAATGATTCATGAGCTGAAACTATTTTTATCATGGTTTAGACATCCAAATATTTCTAGAATGGTAAATTTTGGTAAATTTTGTTGGGTTTCAAATTTTGTGGATTTAGTTATGAATTTTCGAAATTGTGACAAAAAATTGAAATTCTGGCCGAAAATAATAGTGTGAGTTTGATGGTCCCATTTGAATTCCACGAGTTGTGGGCCAACTTTGGTTATGTAAATGAGTTGTATGTATGTAATTAAATATGAGAACGTATTGTATAAGCTCATATGGTCCGTGTGACACCGAATGAAATTTTTATACGTGACGTAACGCGAAATAAGGCATTATTTTAATGTCATTTTTCGTTCCCTTTTGTTCAATTGATCATGTGAGATTTAGAAATAATCGGAAGCATGCTAGAAATATATGGTGTTGCACCTTTCGGATCAAATTCTTTATACTTTAATAGCTTTTTATTTTTGTGGTTGAAATTTCTTATACTTGATCAAGTCTGACAGAATAATTATGATGGTTTTGTTTTTTTTTTCTTTATTATTGTATGAATATCTTAAAATGGGATATTTGTTTGTCATTTAGGCTTTAAACTTCTCCTTCCCTATGGTTGCTTTTACTATTATACATTGGAGGAGTTCTACTTTACTTGTTACAGCAAATACAATGTTTCATTCCTTTAAGTTTTTAACTCTTAGTTAAATGCAACTTTTAATTCTCTTGAGCAACATATCAGATAATAAGTTCCTCCTTGCTATTATCCTTAACATTGTACAATTTTCCATTTGACATATTAAATTTTTATATAGCAACATGTAACCCTACAATTATGCATCTACTGTTATGATCTATTTAATCATTCACATATGTCATGATGATATAATTTCAAAATTGAATATATGATCATTTTTGTTTGATACTATGCCATTATACCACAAAACAGGATTTTTATGTTCTAACTCCAACTTCCAAACAAGTAAAAGGAATATATAGCTCAATATAAATACCCTTCCCACCTTATTTTCCTACTCATTCCAAATTCTTATGCATCCTAAACATAATTGATCTAGGTAGTGGAGTTTATTTAGACAAATTCTCTTACTTCATGGCTATCTGCATTCTAAACTAATTCATAAGTAATTTATATTTTAGTTTATGGTAGCCTTGCAATAGTTGTTAATATGCACTAATTTTTATATGACATAGGTTGCTGATATATGAGCTGGTTTAAGTAAACAAGAAATTAATTGTCAGATTTGAGGTTTTAGATTGCCTTAATTATGAGAGATCCATCGCATTTCTTGAACCTCTTTAGTTTTAACAACATTTCTCCACAACCAAAAATGAGGGAGGAGGCAGAAGGAAATTCCAAGTCTATATGTAAAGGACTTATGTGTGAAATAAATATATATTTATATATATACACCATAGTTCTTTTCTCTGGCATTCTATATCCATGCAAATGCAAACCTTCAATTTCCTTTTCAATTATTTTAACATTAACTATTATGACATTATTAATTTTTACACATTTTCACCTTAAATTATTGTTTCACCGTTTGCTATTTTGAATACAAGATTCATTCACTATAGCTAATCTTATAGTTCTTAAGCAAGTAACTATAAGTCTTGATGCACCATTAATATCTGGTAACATCTTCTCTTCCTTTCTATTACTCTAACTCTCAGTGTATGGTTACTAGCAATTGTTATATTTATTTTAATTTATGAGCTTCAAGATGTTTTATTATCTTTTTTAACTCTTCTAAAGCACCCACGCTCTATGAAATCAAGTAGCATATTAATATTGACCTAAGCTCTAGGAAATCAAGTTTTTTCCTATTCATTATTTCCTTTTCCCCTTTTCTTGGTTACTCACTTTTCACACTTCCCAAAAAATCTACTTGAAAGAAATATTATCATTGAATATGTCATTTAACTATAAATCTTTCCTTTATATATATGTAACTATGAAAATAATTTTCATTCGTATACAACATACATATTTTTTTTCATTACTTACAACAAATCCAATACTTCTACTTAGTAAATGACTACTAAATCCATCATACTATTTACTTTTTTTTCAATACCAATGAACAAGACTACACATCATAATTAATAAATAAACATACTTTGCAATCTGACTCTTATCAGTCAATAGACAATTAAAGAAACATGGCAACATTATGTATAAATTTTAGATGTTATCTATATCAAACACATGTCTTTCAACTTGATTCAATTTTTTTTTTTAGCTTTTAACCTTTTTACACTGAACATACATTTAACGTACTTTTTATTCTACCCATACAAATTATAATTATTCATCTATATTCTAACTATCAAATAGTTGTCACTTTACTTATTTTTTTCCATATTATAATCATTTTTTAATTCTTCTATCGCATTGATATGATTGATTAGATTGATACCAAACTATTTAACTCCTTCTTTCATACATCATAAAAATATTTAATCTTTCACTTCACAGATAAACGTTCTTCTTTATTGTTTGTGTCCTTACCATTTCTTTGCACAATTTCCTCCTCTTTCCTTATGTTATCATTTTCCTATCCAGAAAGAGATTGAAAATCCTAACATGTCTTCAAGTTCTTTGCTAACGTAAGTAGACTATACAAACTATTGCTCTCTTTATGCTTCATCTTCCATTATTTTTTCCTCCCTTTCCATAATTTTTTAATTCCTTCATAATACAACCTAAGCATTGCAATTATTCCTACTTTCTATATCATCTTTCAACTCTGTGCTTCGTTCTTCTTTTTTGAATCCCATACTTACACTATGTATATCAATATTCTTTACTATGCTTTTTTTTGGTATCAAATTCCTATTATTTTATCAAGTCTTGTGAAACATTTATAAAACAACTATTACTTATTGCAACCTCATACAATGCTTGCAATACTTCATATAGTAATTGTGATGGTCTTCCTATTCTAAGCCCTAATATACATTTACAAAACAAGCATATTATAATGTCTACAACATATTTTCCTGTCTAATATGTATCCTCTAGTTTTGTTTACTTTTTTTTTGTTCTTATCTTTTCCTTATGTTATCCACTTCCATTTGCTTTGCAACTTTTTTATTACATACTTACTCCCTCCTTCATATATATGAAATCAATTAAATACTTACTCTCTCTTTTAGATATACGAAATCAATTGCCTACTCTACTAAATTGATTTTTTTTTTCACACTAGAGATAAGACAATATTTCATGTTTCACAACTATAATCTACTCAACATTTCAAACCAAGCATTTTATCATTTTTGCAACCTATTTTTCTATATTATATTTCTCCTTCACGCTATCTTTCTTTTACATGAACTTATTATTAAGTACTTATTCACTCTTTCAAACATTTAAAACAAACCAAACCAATCTGCTTTTTAATCAATTGTTTTCCTTATTAGATATAGGAAATGGATGCACAAATTTATGACTGTATCAAAGATATCAATTCCAACAAAGAGACCTAAAAATTTTGTGTTAGGATAAAATGCCTTTGGACAGTTAGACATCCACGCCAATCGCGAGATATCTGGCATTAGCATGGTTCTATTGGATGAACAAGTATGATAAACAATAACAACAAATAATCAAACCAAATGAATATAATTTTATATACTCTTTAAAACTTTTTAACTATAATTATTGCCCTTCCTTAATTCTTGTAGGAAAAAATGAAAGGTCTCATTCCATAAACATTCCAATCCTGTTTGAAGGCAAATTCTATTTCATTGAGAATTTTTATGTTGACCACAACACTGGTGAGTTTAAGGCCACCTCATATCCTTCTAGAATAACACTCAATCATAGCACAAATGTTAAAGCTTGCAATGCCCAAATCCTCACTAATCACTTTGACTTTGTTCCAATACTAGATATCTTATAAAGAAAGGCCCTAACTAATAGCTTTATAGGTCTCAATATTGTTTATCTACTATTGACTATCAAATATGAACAATTATTGCTTTTGTTTTTAATTCCAAATCTTACTAATATTTATTTAGCTCACTACTAGACATTGTTGGGCAACTAAGGACCTTTGGATCTCTTAAAGATTTTGAAAGGGATGGAATTAACAACAAAAGAATGTCAATCATAATAATTGATGATAGGTTACGTGCAACCTCTTTACTAGTTTTTCTATCTTTTTTTGCATCTATTCAACTATTGTATTCAATAACTAATGTTACTTACATGTCAACTAGAAATAACTCCATTGAGTGCATTCTATTTGGGAATCTACCTCACTTGTTACTCAATATATTCAACAATGCACATACCCCAATGTTGTTGTAGTCTTTTAACTTGCAAGACTTAAATCCAACAACAGTATAAGTTCTTTTCTACTTCAATGCCTACTTTTCAACAACCAATTTAGCTTAAACCAATTATTGTATGCCTTCTTTCTACTTCAATTTCTAACATATATACTATTTTTCTAGATGTTATTCAACTTTCAACCTTTTGGGACACTACAAAAGTACTATTTAACCCAGATATCCAACAAGTCAAATTGATGCAAGAAAGGTGACATCTAACCAATGATTTATAAAATCATTTGGCATATCAATGCAACACTAATCCTAACATACATCTCCTTCTATCTTCATATTTTAACTAGTTGTCATCACCCCTACCAATCACTCAACTTTTTAGTTAACTTTCAAGTCAATCTTCACAAACTTGTGAGGAAAATTTATTAACAATGCCAAACTGTCTGTCTATCTCCTAGCTTCTTCACCATCCGGAGATTTATATTCAATCTTCCAAACTCATTTTTCTTTTTTAAAATATAACTACATAACATACAATTTATATCTCACTTCATATTATTGCAACCTTGCATATGTGTAATCTTAGCAATAATTAAAAAGATTGAGACTAATTTTGGTTGGATGTATGATGGATGCAACAAGAGCCACAACAAGGTGAAACTACAAGATGACTCACATTATTGTGTAAAATGCAAAAAGAACCCATCTGCCATTAATCCCAAGCATGTCAACTAATAAATTCTTCTTTCCAACTTCCAATCTTAATTTATTTCCTCCTATTTTTGACCTTAACTATTACTATACTATTCAATCTTTCATTTTATATTTTCTCTATACTTAGTTACAAAATCCACTTGACAATTAATGATGACACTAGAACCACATTAGTTGTCTTTTTTGATGATTTTGCATCTAACCTCATTAGCAAAGCAGCACAAGACTTATAACAATGCCTTCTTCAGGTTTCCTTAATTAAGCATCTACCATATTTTTTTTATATGAACTATCATCATCTAAATTATATAATTGTTTTTTCCTTCAAAGTATACTTACAATTTTTGCTAATGCTATGATCTTGTACAATTCTCTTGTCCAAATTGCAGGAAGGATGCCAATATGCATTCTCACAAGAGTCAATTCAATTAATGGGACAAAAGTTTTTATTGAAGCTCAAGAAAATTAACTTCAACTTCAGAAACACTAATTCAAGTTTCACTATTCTCAAACTGACTAAGAAACAAGAGCTTATAGCTTAATTCACCCTTTTGGACCAAAAGGTAACATATATTTTCATCTTATTTAAAGCATGTTCCTAACTTTAGATATTAACATAAGAATAACATGCATGTCAATTTATTAACAATTAGAGGGGGACCAAGTGTCAACAACCAATTTTCCCTAACCGCCACCTACACCAAGCATTAAAAATGAATTGGTATACCACTTCTTCTTAAGCTTAAAAATTTCTATCCTCTACCTCATTTCTTTCATTACTTACATTGCTTGATCTCTATTGACCTTTTGTTCCATACATTATTCGGAATAATCATCTATCATGGCAGATAATGAAATTAATCTATCCCTTGCTATGAAGGACACACCCTGCAATAGCATCTCACTTCATCTCGAAGTTACAAATTTGGACAACATCAAAATTTTTGAGTTTTGTACACTAAAGCCAACAAAGACCATAAACAAACTAAAGACTAAGAGAACAACACCTGATATGGATATTGTTGATTTCCCTAACCTTAGCACACCGCAACTTCTTTCTACCAAGCCACCTAAAGTTCTGAAGGAGGAGAAATTACAATAGTTGTTTTGATTGGGCTCTTTTTACTTCTACCCTTTTGAATGAATCACTTGACAAATCCATTTTATTTTTCGATTCATTTTGATATGACACGTGGAAACATAGTAGAACATATTTTCAACCCATTTTTTATTTAGATCCATTACAACTTCAACTACTCCACATTTATCTTATCATGTTTTATGCCCACTATTTAGAGTTTCTCGTATGCAATTCATGTTTAGCCTCACACATCTATTACGCATGATCTCCTCTTTTACTGGCACCCATCCTCCCATTATTTAATATAAAACAATTTGTCATCTTTTAACCAAACTTATTAATTCTTCTAATGTCCCTAGATATCTCAATATTCTTGCGTATTTTTAAGTGAATGAACCCAATGTCATATTGAATATACTGGCTATGATAAGTGAAAGAGAGGCAAACATAACTTATATGTAGAACATGCAAAAATCTCTATCAGCATAAACTAAATCTAACAAGAAATTCCAAACTTTATCCATGAGTACTTTACAGTTCTATTTACCAATATTTTTTTCTCAAACTTGATTCCAGAATTTAGTTCTATTTTCCTTTTTTAAATAAACCCCATTCCGATATAATTGTAACAAATGAAAGATATTATTCTTTAGCAAATCCACCTTATTTGCTACAACTACTTGCACTACAAATCTTCACCAAAAGGTTATATATCGTCCTCCTTGCAACTGAATTTCGACCCACTAAAGGTTTTAGACTTCTGTAAAATCCTCTTACTTTTTATACACGGTTATAATTGCTTCTTTGAGTTATAAGAGGAAGTAATAAAAGAAATGCAAACAACAATCCTCTTATCTTCACCTCTGCATACATATATAATCAAGCAATCTAATAAACATAAACCAAAGAACCATAACCTTTTCCAGCTAACATCTAATATTATTTACTGTTAACTGACTCAATAAGCAATCATACTATAAATATGGAAAGACCATATCTTTTCAGTTATTATATAATAATTATTTATCATATATTATTATTTTCATTTTTATATTATTTATTTTATTACTTTATCAATTAGTTACACTGTCATCAATTAATCATATTAAGTTTACTAATCATTAAACAACTAGATATAGCAAATAATCCTTTAAAATGCTCTTATTTTATATTTAGTCTATTTTTATTTCTAACTTAACTCTAAAATCTTTTTAATTTTATAGTGTCATTTGTCTTAAAATATTTGTATCCCGTCTATAACACTAACAAGACTGGATATTGTAACATTTTAGTTCAATACCGTTTTTTATTGCATTTTAAATGGAAGAGGTGTGTAGTTTCGAAAAAAAGAAAAGCCCGAACTCTCACATTTACCATCTTTCCAATTTCAAGATTTTAGTCAACCACATGCAGCATCCAACCCTTATACACATCATTGCATTCTTCTTTCACATATGGATGCTTACTCTTATATCAGATCTAATGCCCACCCATGTACCCTTCCCCGAAAAACAGATTCATCACCTGTGCAACCTGGATGGGTACTTACTAGTTTTAATTATAAAAGTAGAGTAATGGGTGGTTATTTGATAATTTGTAATTTTTATTACATTTTTAGAAAATTTTAAAAAAATAGTGTTGATCCTATTAAGATACAAGTAATTAAAAACTAATTTAAAATCGATACTAAACATTAAATTATTTAAAATTAAAATTAAATTAAATTAAAAAGTGAATTTGCATGCACAATGTTTAATCTCAATTGTCAAACCACTAATATATAATACAATAATTAGATAAAATTCATAATCACTCTTAAATAAGTAAAGTGTTACTTGCCTTCCTTGAAATTTAACCAAATTTCATCTAATGCTCTTTCTTGTTTTAAAAATTATACTTGTTTTTTAATTAATTTATTTTTTATCAGTAAAATTAATATCTTAATTAATATGTATTTCTTTCAAAACGTGATTACTATCTTTAATATCATATTAAAAATGAAATCATAATTTAATTTTGGAGTCTGACATCAATATTATTATCTTTTTTATTATTATATTAAGAATAAAATCATAATTTTATGTTGTCAGAAATTTAATTTTTTTAATTAAAAAAATTGGAAGGGATGTATTAGTAACATATATCAAATTGTTAGGGAGTTGAGCATAATTTTTAGAACAAAAAAGGTATTAAGTATAATTTAACAGAATTTCAAAAAAAATGTAATTTACTATTTATTTTTTTAATAAAAATAACTATTTGCATGGTATTTTTTTTAAATATTTCCAATCGGTTAGAAAAATCAAATACGTAACTTGCTAAGGAAGTTAGCTTAATTAATAAGAACAATTACCTTATAAAATTTGAAATGAGGTACATGATGAAGTTTTGAGAATCCAAATCCACACTATCCTTTAGTCACTTTTCTTCAGTCATTAAATCAGAGAAAATAATAGTTTATAGTTTAGTAGCTAAATTTTAGTCAAATTAGGATTGAATTAGTTCAATTAATTTATCTAAAAATGTATTTATTATAATTTTATTTAAAACTTTGTATGAATTTTATCTCTATTTTTCATAGTATTATTAAAATTTAAAATTTATTATTAATATATATTTTGTAAATATATTTATATAAAACTTTGCACCAAATAACTAAGCATTTTAAGAAAAGAAAACCATTTGACCAGTTTAACACTTGAACCAGTGTTGATTCGCATGTAAAATCGTCCAGTTGAACTCAATTACTCAGTTTTTAACTAGTTTTATCTCTCACACAGTATTCACCTATTGATACAACTAGTCCAATTTAGGCCAAATTTATTATATATTAATAAAGCAAAAAGACCAGAGGTGTCTTAATAGATATTCTCCATTTGTCTTAATAAAGCAAATTCATATATAAAATGTTTGTGTAGGAGATTTATAAAAATTCTATTATAATCATATGTGGTACTTCGTAACAAATATATGGAGTTTAAACTTCGGCTTAATTATGATTTTAGTCTCTTAACTTGCAATATATACCAGATTCATTTCTTAATATTTTAAATTAGTTTTTTAATTTTATTTTAGCATTTCAAAATAATCTGTTAAGGCATTTAACATTGTTTAGTGTTTCAAAAACTGTTCTTGATAAATGTAATGAAAAATACTGAATATGACGCAAACTAAATTTTAAAAGAATAAATTAAAACAAAAGTCAAGAATTTTCTCAGAGGAATGTCTTTGGAAATGTAGACACAAGTGGTGCATGGCCATCTTTAGCCCGTGCCTGAAGTGTTGGGTTAAGTTTGGCGATGACACTAGAATAAATGAAGTTTTGCGAAAAAGAAAAAGAATAAAAACAAAACATTAGAATAAATAAAGTTTTGCTAAAAAAAAGGATAAAAACAAAATCCAGTGGATTTCAATTTTATGCAAAATGCTTTTCTATTTTTAAGTGATATATGAGAAATTCGTAAAAATTTACAATCACTACCATGTAATAATGCACCTACACGTCTTCATCATCAGATCACTCAAAATTAGGGTTCTACATTTTTTGGTTTGAATGTATATACAACAATTTTTTTTTTTAATTTCTTACTACTAGATAATCCCCGTAAATCTCATTGATTGGCTAAACTAAAGAAAAATAAAAAGGAAATAACATTGAAATCAACTTTTCTCGAATGAAATGAAAATTAGATTCATGTAACTACACAAAAAAAATGGTTTATCATTCCCTAATCAGAAATATAATTTTAAAAGATTAAATTAAAACAAAAATTAAGATATTAAATTCTAACAAATAAATAAGTTAAGAAATCAAAATAGTAGCTAAATTGTAAATTATTTACATATTTCATATTTAAAGATCATATACATAATATTTTAAATTAAAATAATATATATACACTTAGCAAAGGAACATCACTTGAAAAATTTTGATTTGGATTCTCTTCAACAAAATACTCTTTTACTACCTTTCTACTAAAATTTGAGTCGTTAGATTTGTTAATATAAAATAAAATCTTACATATTATTTAAAGACACAATCTTAGTGTAAAGGGTGAAGGAAACATTTTGGTAGGAGGAATTCAAATCCGAAAAATTCGAACGCAGAGCTCTTTGGCATAGTTCTTGACAAGGACGTGCGGGCGTGATCTATTTTCGGCAATATCGATTGGAGGAAAATGGAATCCCTTACAGTACGGGATCTATACGATAACCGTGCAGTAAGTGTTTTGGATTTTTTTTTATTTTTTGAATTTAAAAATAAATATAAAAGATAAAAATTATAATTTTATTTTTTCACAATTAAAATTTTTATCCTCAAATTTACAACTTTTAATTTTTATATTCATTTTTAAATCCAAAAAGTAAAAAAACAAAAAAAAATCCAAAATCACTTTATAGGATAGTGTGCAATAAACCCTCTTATTGCAAAAGATCTGCACACGACTGGAGGGAATTGATCAAATATCAGACTTTTAAAAACTACAGTAAAACAGCGTTGGGGGAGTTCCAAGGCTGTTGTTTTGGAAAACCATATGCCTATTATTTAAGTGAGATCTACATATTCTATATTTATTTTTCTCTGAAATCGAGAGAAAATAGAAGGGAAAATGGATAGATCCAAACTCTGCCAATGCCAGCTTTTCATATAAAGCCAAATAAAACACAGATGATAAGTGAGCTAAATGGGAACAGGTTAAGACGAAGTACATAAGCAACATACGTTCACAAAAAAGAATGAAGGGAAAAAAGAATGAAGGGATCACAAAAGAATAATGATAATGAAGAACGATTATAGCTTACTTAGACCAAGCCAATAACAATAACAACAGGACGCATAAACATGTAAGAGGGGAATCTCATTGAATGTCTATCTCCCATTGGCTTGGTGTATGCACACCAAGTCTATCCAAGAATCTCCCAACAATAAATAATCAATATGTACAGTTTCTAGACACCAAGTAATACTACAGTGGGCATCCTGCTACAATGTTACTTTCCACACTTAGCATCCACTCACAAATAAGGGGATTCACCTGTTCCGGCACCTCATCATGTGGACAATGGCCTGTAATGACAAAAGAAAATCGAAGGGGTAATTTGGATCAAAATTCAAGGAATTTTAATAAAAATAAAAGCATTTGATATTAAAGATAGTAGTTACCAGCATCCAATTCCCTAATTATAAATCCATCACAATGTTCTTTAAGCATAGCCACCTTGGAATTAGAGTCAGAAATTATATCTTTCATGCCCTAACAATAAAGAAATCAATAATAAGATATCTAACAAAAAAGGAAGCTATGCTACATATTATTTTAGACTTAAGAACACTTTTGGTCCCTTTAGTTTCATAGAGGTATTAATTTGATCCTTCTAGTTCAAAAGTAAGAAATGTTGCCCTCTATTATTTTCTAGGATGATCCAATTTTAACCTCGTCATATCTTCCAAAATTCAGCACCAAATTTAACATATTGCTAACTAGGACGCCAAATCTGAGTGAGAGTTAGTTTAAGTCAACAAATTATTAAGTTTGATGTTAATTTTAAGATGAATAATGTGATAGAAGACAAGATTGGTATCATTTAAATTTTTTAAAAAAAGGGGCAACATCGTCTGCTTTTGAACTGGGAACCTAATTGAAACTTTTATGAAACTAGAAGAACCAAAAACATGTTTAAGCCTTCATTCTCTCTCTCTCTCTCTCTCCTCCTCTCCCTCCCTCCCTCCCTTCTTTTTCATTTTTTTTTCTTTTAAATTGTGGCCACAATATTTTATCTCCATGTTAGAATACCTGTATAATCAGAACCTTTTCCTTAACATCTTCAAGAAGATAGTTAAGAGGGATGGAAAGATTGAAACTGAAGATACTTTCCAAGACCACGGTCACACCAGGGTCATATGACTTTTACATATGTCAGGGAGATACCAACAGAATCAGACATGTACAGCATCAGAATGTCAAAACTAAACACAGACAAAACAAAGCAACTTCTAGAAGTAGAGGATACTGCTCTAAGCATTTCATTTATGAGCCAATCATCTGCTCTATCCATCCTCTGCAAAATGAAATGCCGCAGAATGAGGCACCATCATCTAGGACCAACAATATAAAAACCAATATACCAAATTCAGAAAACGTACTTACAGTTGGATAACACTTCTTAACTAGGTCTTTAATTCTTAGTCTCAGGTAGAATAGAAGAAGGCGAGAACCCAACCAGGAAGCCCCTGAAGTTTGTCTATCCTGAATAGTCATCAATCAATTAGAAATTGTTTCTAAATGAATTAATCCGATAATTTTGCTCCATACTGAAGCTATAACCAATGTTATAGAACTATAGCTAAAGAAATGTATGGAGAAAGTTTACAAACCCTGGTGGGCTTGAGGTAGATCTCACATACATTAATAATCTAGGACAATGTGAATCAAGAAAAGCCAACTTTAAGATCAATTTACTGTTATACTAACACTTTTGAAAGCTTATAAGTATTCACGAAAACTACACAGCCATGATGTAATTCATCTGATGGAACCCAAACAAACTCTTGTATTATTTATTAGACAAAGCTACGTTATCTTGCCCACTAAGGGAAAATGACATAGGACAGTAGCAGCAGATTACAGTAAGCAAGAAGAAAATGAAAATAAGCAAGAATAAAGAAAAAGGATCCCGCTGGTATTTGAGAGACCAAAGACTCTCCACTAAGCCAATTGATTTTTTCCTCACCTTATACCCTCACTAACAGAATCTCTCTCTCTCTCTCTCTCTCTCTCTGACCTCACTTCCTTTCCATTTAGCATGCTACTTAACAAGAGACACCTCACCAAGGGGTTTTCTCTCACTGGTCCCCCCTTTCTCTCCTGTATTTTTCTTGCTCTTCCTGTTGTACACCCTGGTAGGCCATGGCCAATGGGCTTGGGTTCATCATCATCACTTCATCTTGTTCTAAGCGGTTTTCTCCCACTGGTCCCCCCTTTCTCTCCTGTATTTTTCTTGCTCTTCCTGTTATACACCCTGGTAGGCCATGGCCAATGGGCTTGGGTTCATCATCATCACTTCATCTTGTTCTTAGCATTTTTTTTTTCTTTTTCAAATCTAGTAAAAACGTGTCATGACTTCAAAAATTAAGAAAGCAATCTCTGTTGCAATGGATAAAGACATTCTTTTGTGAAAATATTTATTTTCTACGTGATCATATTTATAATTAGAAAATTGAGGTATATAACACTCGTACATTTATGATAAGTAAAATACCACCTGTACATGCATCGTTTAACAATAGCAAGATATGTGAATTGTCAAATTTTCAGAAAAAAGCATTGAAAATAGTACCATATTGTACCTTACACATGTTAAGGTAGAACTTCACTCATTCTCAAAGACACTTACTTTAGATAATGGCACTGATGTATATCCTGGAATGATATCGCCAGCACTGTTAATCAGGACAACAGATTTGATCAAAGTACTCCAACTATGAGCAACAATAGCAGCAAAATAACCTGGATGGCAAACGGTAACAATTAAAAAATCAACTCATCAACAGAAGCTAGAACAGACTAGTGCAATTGATTTAAAACAGAGGCAAAAATAGTATGCATGTGTGGAAGATGACAGAGTATTTTGGCTGCAAGGTATCCATGTATGTTTAAAACATACCACCAATTGAGTTACCAACAAGGTGGACTGGTTCACCCACAACATCAACAATAAAATCTCTCAACAGTTCAGCCCACAAAAGTTCAGAGTAGGTGATATTCGGCTTTTCTGATCTGCCAAATCCTAACATTGTAATAGCCCATACTCGATTTCCAGCTCCAGCTATACTATGTATATTGTCACGGTAATGCTCCCAGAAAGCACCAAAACCATGCACAAGGAGAACAGCAGGACCTTCTTCACCAGCAACTGTATACTGAGAAAACAGAAAGAGAACAACATTGAATTTTATAAATCCATATTTAGTGGACCAAATATCTCAGATGCTTTACTCACTTTAACAAGAAAGTAGAAAAAATCGTAGACTCTGAAACCATTGCAAACCTGAATAATGTAACCATTCCATCTCCATGCCCGTCTTGAGTGTATTCCATGACTATTTACCTGATTTCTCAGAGCCATAAGCCAATACCACTGTGACACCAAAAGGAAAAAGGAAATCATTTTCATTTTCTTATAGCACAAATTTGAATGTCAAGGCAAGCATCCTGACATAACATATAAGAAAGACCAAGTATTCAAGCAAACGAGAGAGAGAGAGAGAAAGAACCAAGTCGATGAAATTCATGACATGGCCTAATGGTGAAAATTAGCACCTCCATTGAGCACACAGCATCAACTGCAGCTGCAATTGTGGCTGCTGAATATCCAAAAGGAGATAAGAATCCTGCATTTCGCTCTTTCTCATATTTGATAGCTTCAAAATGTACTCTTCTTCTAGATATAATGCCAAGACATAAGGCAGCACTGAAGAGTGCAATAAATGATGCTCCATCCCGACTTTCGGCAGAACGTACTTTTTCATGTACCCTGTACAAAATTAAGTTTAAGGAACAGTTCATAACATGTAATAATTTTTATTTGACAAATTATAGTTCAATATAAGTTCTTTAGAACCTTAGAAGAACAAAAAATAAATGCATATGATACATAATATAGGGAAAAGAATAAATGTATCATGTTTTTGTGAAAAGAATTAACGCTCAGGAGGAAAACTCTGAATAAAGGTTCACCAGCATAGAAACACTTCAGGCAAACACTGGTAGTGCTACACACACTCAGAATAAAAATCCACATCCCTTATTATATACAGGTATGAACAATAATAAAAGAGAGAAGAAAATGATCATAAACAAAAAAGGAAAAATATGACAAAATATTTTTGTTTTTGAAAGAATGAAAATGAAGATAATAATGAGAGACCAACATTAAAACAATTTTTCATTTAGATACAGTAACTCTTCTCTAGAAACATAAATGAAAATTTGCAAGGAAAACACCTAGCATAAGTTGTAGGCAAGCTGGAAAGTAGAATTTTATGGAATGATCTTACAAAAAACTGCAGTTTCCACTAGTTTCTGATAGCAATTTCTGAAGGAGGTAGAATTTATGGTGTGATGTAGGACAGCAACAGGGTCAGGGATTTGAAGACTGAAAATCAGGATTTCTTGGGTGAATCAAGAGTTTATGACTGGTAGTGTAAAGGTCGATTGTATTTATGATAAGGAAAGAGCAATTTGCAGGCTAGATGGGGTTAGGGTCAATTCAGTGGCTGTTTGGGTATTGCGATTTGTGAATAGTACCAGAGGGAATAGGATTTTGGGATTGATAAGTTTTAGAGAAAATTCAAGCAAGAACAACTAGGATTTTGATGGGATGGATCGTTGATGCCACTGTCAAGGAAAAGAGGATTGGGTAGTGTAGAAAATTAAAGAAAACAGAATAGCAGCTGAGAAGGTATGCATCAGAATATCAGACCAAGAAACTTCAAATTCCTGACACAATGTAGACATTGTCTAAACATTACAATTTCAATAAAAAGCACAAGATGTGCTTCTGATTTTTGTTTTTTTCTTCCAACCTCCATACTCAAAACTCAAGTCATCTATTAAGAAAATTGTAGAAAATGGTAGTCAGTGCATACTCTTGCCAGTCATCCCGGGCTGTCCCCTCCAAATATCTCAAATATGCAGCCAATGCATTTAGTACGTTGTTTGTTCCACCCCCTACAACATTTCCTGTCTGCGTGACAAAAACAGATTGGTGTACCATCCTTGACTGCAAGTCTTTAAAACTCAAACTTCTTTCACTGCTGTGACTAGTCATTAACTCTTTCCTCTGCAATAAGGTTTCAACAGATGTATCCTTGATTGAAGTCCAATGCTCTTTTAATTTTCGTGGATTGCTACCCATAAATTCCTTTATATCATCATATAAGGGAAAAGGACCTAATGTAATGAACAATTTTCACAGTAGTTAGGCCGCACAATAAAGTGCAGGAAATAATGCAGATCAGACAAAAGTTAATTATCTAATTTTATAGTGTAATCTTTTAAAAGAAGAATACAAGGACAACAAGAATCATTAAAAGAAAAGTCAACAACCAGAGAACTTACTCCAGTCCAGTTCCATTTCAGCAGCAGGTAACTTTGAGAGCTGAATTGGTGTAGTTATAGGGAATTGGAGTTTTATAAAGTCGTCATATGATGGAGGAAGATTTTGCCAAATCTGTGATACCATTAGACATGACTAACCAAATTACTCAAGTATACACCAAAATCAACTCAACATTTTAGCCAAGCAACGAATCCAAGGAACAAGGCAAAGATAATTACCAATTACCTTTATGTCATAAAATGGAGTTTGCCACATTTCAATCCTCGGGCTACCCTCTGGAATTATCATGAATTTCAACTTCTCTTTGACAACATCCATCATTAAGCGTAGTTCATACTCTACCTCTTCTTCCATAAATATACAAGTAGCTCTCACCTGTTCCATCCTTGGTGATGAATTTAACAAAATGAACTGATGAGTGCTTGAAGTTCTCCTTTTGCCTGGATCATAAATCAAACTAAAAATGTAACAACCTCTCTTGCAAGTTCTGGTATAACACTCTCAGCATTGCCGAACCTGATCATTAGATCAGAGCCTTGATCCTTCAATGATTTCTTCAAGTCTTCCACAGCAAACAGAACCAATTCTAACATTTCATCAGAAAAACCTGTGCAGTTATTTCAAATCAACATAATTTATTTATTACCTTTAGCAAGCAAACGTGTAATCTTAATAATCACACCACAGCTCATTGGGGAGACAGCATAATACAACTGACTACAAAGAAAGGATTTAATTGTGTACTCAATAACTCCCTTACATGTTTACCACACTAATCAATAATATTATAACCAACTGGAATTAACTGGCAGTAATCCAATTATATCTGTATCTTCATTTTTCTTAAACAAGTTGCAAAGCATGACTCCAAAACATATTGATGTATAACCTCCTACAGAAAGCATCAGATCATATGGAGACTTTTAGGTTGAAGGCAAGCCACTAACCGCCATACAATTTACTTTTGAGAAAACAAAAAAAAGAACACTAAATAGATTGTTTCAAAATAACTAAATGCTTGAAAATGGCAAGGAAAATATTAGAATTCCTCATATCTAATTTCCAGGAATCACAATATAAACATAGAAAACAATGATGTCAAATGCAGAGCTCAGAATTCTTGTTGTACTTATATTTATCATCTCTTCAGAATTTCTAAAGCTGTTTTTCTCTCTCTAAATAGGTTTGGGCAAATCTTATGATCTCTCTGCCTGAACAATCTAGACCCTTCAGTTATCAATCTGCAACTATGCATTTCTCAGCATAAACCAAAAGTAAGAAGGGAAGAGAGGTATAAAGCAGACTCAAATTACATCAAACCTCTATTATTTGGATGGTCCTCGTGTTGAAGTAAATTTAAGAACTTCAAAAGTTCACCAGACCGGAGCCAGTGTTCTAAATATCCAAATTGTTCATGCACGCAAGCACTGGTTGTTCAATTATCACATTGCGCATAGGCTCTTCTAATGTGTTTAACATTAAAAAGTAAGTCAAATCCATTTCATTGATATTTGATAGTATTTCACTAAAATGATCTAATAAAATCTTAAAAGAATAATTGAGATCTTCCACTAACGTCATAATTACTGAAAACATCCTGAAAATAGCTGAACTAGGGACTCAACAACCGAGAAGTATACTTTAATCCTTTATATAAACCCCAACAGAAACTCTACTAATTTTGCTTCACCCAGCAGCCACTTCCATTGAAAATGTTTCAGGTTCCATTCCTTCGCTTCAATTACACTCAGTTCTGACTACCACACTCGAGGCCCATAACAAAACTAGCGGAACCAACAGAAAACCCACATATTTTGCCGCAACGCACATAGTAGCATACACAAATGAATGTAAAAAATCACACTCACGGGAAAGAATCCGGTGATCGAAGACGTAAAGAGGAACCACTGCCCGAAACTTAGATGCTGCATCAAGGCCTGGGTGATCATCAATACGGAGGTCGTGCTTGAACCAGAGAATGGCCGTACCAGTGTGATCTCTGTTCCCACTTGCCGTCATTTTCACCCTTGATAAGGAGCAATAGCGTCCAGATTGATAAAAGGGCCGGGCGTTTGGCGAGAAGGAAAGCGAAAGAAAATGCGGGAAAGTGAGGAGAGCCATAGGAAAAGCAGCAAGAAAGCATAAACTGGGTTCAGGTCCATTTAAAAAGAACTCCAAAATGGATCTCTCTCTGTCTCTCAAGATATTTTAGAGTTGAGGCTCTGCATTTTCTGGGAATAGATTTGTGGCGAAGAAAATTCAAGAGCCAATCTGCGCCCTCTTCATTTCAGTTCAGGTTTATGTCGAGGACAACGCTCCACGACAGCAGAAGTTTGCTCTGGCACTAGAGATGCCCTGGGGAAATTCAAAATATGAATATTGGTTCTCGCAGATTGTAGTTTTTTTTAATTCTAAATGGCAAAATCCAGAGTTTTTTTTTAGCTGATGTACAGTTTACTCATCCTTGATTTTTAAATTTTTTATAATAAATTTTTAAATTTTTTAACTTTACGTAGTCCAGAGTGATATGTCTTTAAATATATCTTATAAACTTTTATATACATATATATATATATAGCTTTTTAAACTTTAATACAAATAATTTTTTTAATTTTTAATTATATATATAATTCTAATGACGTAGAATCTCATATTTAAAAGATTTATTATCAAATTTTAAAAATTAAGAGATTATTTTCATAATTACCTAAAATCGAAATAGGTCTATGAATCTTTGTCCCAAAAAAGAAATAAATTAGCAAATCTTTACTTTCATTTTTTTTTCTTCTCTTAAAATAATATTTAAAAAAAAAAAGTCTCGCAAAACAAAACAAACTTATCAAGTCAAGTCAAGTTTAACAGATCCATTTTGGACTAAAACCAATACAAACAAATTGACTATAAATCACCCAATCAGTGTATAGGTTGGACTCGAACTTGTGTATAGGTTGCTTTCAAAATGTTCTCTGCCATGTAATTTACATTAAAGCTTCAACTTATAAATGTAAATTTTTATATAATATATTATTAATTGGTTGCTTCCAAAATGTAAATTTTTATATAAATATATTATTGACTGGTTGCTTCTAAAACATGCATGCCAGTGCTTGGATTTGAACACATACCCATGTAAGGTCCAAAAGACAAAAGACAGGTGTGCCACTTAACTTCCAAAGAACCTTTAAATAATATAAGTAAATTTCATTATATATAGATTTTTGCTAGGTTGCATTTTTTTTTTAAATCAAAATAGTCATATAAAGTGTCAAACCAATGATTCAAAAAAAATATTTCAACATCTTAATTATTGTACTACTTTTTTTTTTTATTAGAATTGTACATAATATTATATAAATATAATTAAGATATTTTCTTTAAAATTTATAATATTTAGTTTAAACTTTCAAGAACTAATTAAATTTTATTATACAATTTTTTTAAAAAAGTAATTATAAAAAATTAATATGTTGAATAATTAATTTTTATAATATCTTAGTTTCAATACTTGTTTTAATACATTAATATTTGATAATTATATTTACTAATAGATAAATTATTTTATGTTTAAATTTTAAAATTAAAAACTCAACTAAATTTAAATATCATATTATATTTAATTTTTTATATATAATTAGTATGTTTTCAATTTTATTAATTTTTTTATTATCATTTATTATATTAAAATTTTAATATTAATATATTGATTTATTTATTAACAATTCAATCACGATTCAGTCATGGTTAAAACAATGAATTATGAACTTGTGTATTCATCTATTAAATAACTAGTCCGATTTTAAAAATACTAATCATGGCAAAAATATATCAATTATAGGTTAAAAGATTTGCCCACCCACATAGGCCTAGCTCTAAAGAAATAAATGTAAGTTTGAAAAAAAAATAAGTTTAATAAATACATATTTATTTTTAAAAAATACAAATATAAAATAAGTCAAACTCAAATTTTTTTAAAAAAAAACTAATTCAAACTCAACTCATATTATAATCAATATTTTATATTATTAATTATTTTATCATATTTTTACTTTACTTTAACTTTATTAAATCCAAATCCTCTATGTATATAAGAAGATGCGTACAATTTAGATCGTGCATATTTAATTTGTTAGTTTAAATTTTATAATTTTTTTTATTTTTTGATATAAAACATCATTATTTTTTATGTAATTGCTAGTTATGAAATTATTTATATTTTTTATTTTATATCTTATAAAATAAAATTAAAATTAAAATTTTAAATATATATATATATATATATATATATAATCTAAACTATTCAAATAACATTAGAGACATGTACAGATACGGGGGCAACCTTACCATGTCTAACCCTTACCCTCAAATGCCGAAAATCTTCACTGGACGCTGAGCAGAGCACAGCTTACTCCCTTCCCTGGTCAATGAACAGAGTAGATCAGCAACATTGCATGTAAATTCCGAAACTGCTCTTGAGGAAGTGAATTAAACAGATTCCAATCTTCTCATGCCCTCTGACTTAGAAAAGGAAATGTCAAAAGTATAGTGATTCAATTTTTTCAGCTTAGTTGGGATTTGCAGTGAGCATGGAAAATTGCATTTTCCCTTCAGGACTTCAGTTTATGATCTTTCATTACTTTTTAGGATGAGTTCTTATGGATCTATTATTTTCTGCTACAAAGATCTACTGGATTAGAAAGTCATTAAAATTTCCTTCTCTTCCAAACGTTTGTGTTTTCTTCTTGGAGGCTCCGCATCTAACTTACGCAAAAGAATTTCAACTTTTCTTTTCCCTCACTTAGAACTTCTCTCATCATCCTGCACTGCCACATTCCTAATCACACAATATTGCTATGAATATTTTCAGGTTGGTTGGAGCTTGCTCGGGCCAATCCCAGGGCTATTTTTATGAAAATAATATTAGATTGAGTGTGGACTTGGGTCCAATTTTTGTTATTTTTTTAAATAGATTAGGTCTATAATCAAGTCTAATAAAAAATAATAACAAACTATCAAACAAAGCTAAACAATACCAACTTATAATGGGCCTTGCAAAAATTTTGCTCATATATAAAAGAAATGAAATTATATTTGACTAATGATTAAAAAAAGTAATATCATTAAATTCTTTCGAAGTGCCAAATAATGAGGATAGAACTAAATTTGTCGAAATAAAGATGATATTTCTAAATTAATGTTTTCTTAAAATAATTTTTCCAAATTAATTTGGTTAAATATTTTCATCGATCAAATATTGTTTCATATGATTGGAAAAAAATATTGTCCTAACACATAAAAATACCATAAATTTATATACTCTTCTTCACTTTAAGCTCATTTGAATTAATTATTAATTATTTACTTTTAATTTTTTAAGGACAACCATCTATAGTTTGTTTAACCTAACATGTGCAAGATTAAACTTATAAATCATGGTCTAAACAAGCCAAACCCCATTTTATGAGTGCTAATATCAAGTGCAAATAGAACCATAAATAAAAAATAAAACTTTTAAAACACGAAAAAAAGACTCATAACTACAATGATAGAAGATTAGCCAATGCATTCCCTTACAATCATAGTGTCTTTGATTTAGTATCAAAACTTGAGAGGTTAGGGTGAAATCACCTAATGCACCCTCTTTATGACTTGGTAGGCCAATTGGCAATTTGCATTTTTATAGAACATTTAAACTTTCTATAGAAAAGTGAGAAACTTTTGTTAATATGAACAACATTCTTCAAGCATAGGCCTTCAATTGGCACATTATGAAATTGAATATAATATGGACAACATCTAGTAAAAGTTTTATCAATTGATCTTAAGGCGGACCAATATTACTATATTAACAAGAACCCCATAATAGACCCTATAATAGATGATGGATGATCCTTCATTACATGCTCACATTCATTTGCACGATCTAAAGCAAAGGGTAACAAATTATTAATAGACTCTGTAGTCAACAGTTCTTTCATTAGATTCCATCCTTAATGAATTATGCCTTTAACATGTTGGCCCAAAGGTGCTAGCCTAATGACTTTGATAATAACAAAATGTAATTCAAATTTATGTAAAAGTCTATGTTCTTAAATAGCCTATTAAGTTATATGTTAACTCATCTGAGCTTTGACTTCATTAATAATCGTGCTTATATGGAAACATCATCATGTGCTAAACGACAAATCAATAAATGAATAAAAGATAAACAAGTTATGGTCTTTACGTGAAGTTAGTATGAGCAGAAAATGTTTAGTTATGGCTATCTCTTATTCTTACACGAAAATGAAGTTTTTTTCTTTAACCCTTGTTTCAAGCCTCGTGATTAGCATTAATTTCGAATTGACAAAATGAACTACGAGCAAGAACTTCTAAAGTTTGCAAGTCTAAAAGTTTTTGAATGTTAAAAGCAAATCTAAGTTTGCTCCAACTGAATGTTAAAAATCTAACGGATAGTTGTTACAAGAAGCTTCTATATATATCTAGAGCATTGTCAAATGAAAGATAAAGGACGTGAAGTGAGCTTGAGATATATATGAGTGTTGATAAAGTGTTGTCTAGTGTCTAGTGTATGTACTTGTAAGAAGCTATCTTGATCTCAACTCGAAAGCCTTGTAAAAAGAAAAAAGTGTTTATTTAGAAACTTAAAATTCTAAGTAACAAAGTTGAGGGTAAGCTGTATAAAACCCTAGTGAAATTGTAGTAAGTGTAGGTGGTAAAAACCACCCTTCTGTAAGTATTCTGCTCATTAGTGAAAAATTCCTTAAGCATTTTAAGGGGACGGGACGTAGGTCAAAATAGACCAAATTAGGATAAATTTCTATGTGCTATATTCTCTCATTGTTATCTTTTAAGTTTACTGAGCATAACTCCTCCACTTTAGGAGGACCTTTTCTTAATATCATATCTGATCAAATTATTAATTGCCTTAATTGTTGTTTACGTTATCCCTTCATCATTGCATTGAATCATCATAAAATTACTTAAAATATTCAATACTAAAATTGATTTGAACTGTTCAATACATTAGTTCTCCCCTTTCAATTATTTGAAGTAGAGAACCATTGATCTTCCACTTTTAAAGAAGTGTTAAAATTTATTTTCTATACTACACACTTATTCACATCCCCTCTAGGTATGTTTATCAATTAGTATCAGAACTAGTCTCTCTTGATTGTGTGCCTAACAATTATGAGAAAAGGTCTATTATTCTTGTGTGCAGAAAATGGCCACCAATACTATACTTGAAGGAGCACACTTCAAGGAAGGATTCTCAATGCTCATACCACCTTATTTCATAGAAAAAAATTTCTCATATTAAAAAAAAAAAGAATGAAAATATTCATATGCTCAACTGACTATCTGGTGTGGGAAGTTATCATGGAAGGACCAAAGAAGGCTCAAAAGGTGGACTTGACAACCAGGGCTATTATTGATAAACCTAGAGCTGAATGGACTGAGGATAACATCAAAATAATACAATGCAACCATCGTGTGAGAAACATTAATATGACAAAATCTTAAGCTATGAGACAATGTGACACATGAAAGTACATCTAAAGTCAAAGAAAGCAACTTAAATGTGCTCGTATATGAGTTTGAACTCCTTCATATGGAAAGAAGACAAAAGTATTGAAGAAATATACAACCGGTTTGCCAAGTTGGTTAAGGATCTAAAAGCTGTAGACTGAAAATATCGACTATGAGCTTAATTGGAAGATTCTTAGAAGCTTGCCTCAGAAATGGCAATTCAAAGTAGATTCCATTGAAAGCAATAATCTACAAGCTCTTTCATATGATGAACTACGGGAAATACTTATAACCTAAAAAAAAATCACTTAAGAAGACATGAGTTGGAACACAAAAGGAAAATTCTAACACTAAAATCAGCGATGTTAAAAAAATCTTATGAGTAAGAAAAAGAGGAACTAAATGAACAAAATATAGCTTTCTTCTTCAAAAGGTTAGATAAGTATGCTAAAAAGAAGAAGGAACTTTAGAAATCTAAAGGAAATATGCTTAAGGGAAATCCAAAGAAGGAAGAGCCAACAAAGAATGTCATCATCCACTATGAATGTGGAAAGAATGGGCATATGAGATTAGATTGTCCATATCTCAAAAGGAGATCAACAAAAACATACGGAAAGAAGAAAGTAATGGCAGCTTAGAGTGATGATGAGGAAAAAGAAGAGGAGCTTGAGTAGAAAATGGCCAATATGTGTTTTATGGCACTTGAAGATAAAGAGGTAACCTCTGAAAACTATTTATCATATAATAAACTTGATGAAATGTTTATTGAGATACTCATAGATTTTAAAAACTTTTTTGTTAAATATGAGGAATTATTAAAAACAAATTCCAAGTTAGAGGAGAACGCTCAAAAACTAAAATCTAACTTAGAATCTTTAACATTAGAAAATGAAACTTTAAGACAAAAAATTATTGAGCTTACTAAAGATTTGGCTAACTTTGTAAAAGGAGAAAATAATCTAAAAATGTTGCTTGAAAAAAAATGTATGTTTGATAAAACTAAAATCGGGTATAACCAAAAATCAAATGTCAAATTATACAAAAACTTCTTTGTTAAAGCTTCATCCTCCATTTCATGTTTTGAATGCAATAAGTTTGGTCATGCATGTTATAAATGTAAACTAGAGAAAAGAAAACTAATGTGGGTTCCAAAAGGAACTATTGTCCTGGTACTAATTAGAAAGGGCCCAAAAAGATTTAGGTACCTAAAAAGAGTTAATAGCTTTGCAAGTATGCTTAAAAGGGAAGATCTTTAAAGAGTAATATTTCCTAGATAGTAAGTGCTCAAGACATTTGATTGGAGATCTTCCCAATATGTGTCACTTACAAGGATAAATGGAGGATTTGTCACCTTTGGTGATGGTAGAAAAGGTAAAATCATAGGTACAAGTAAAGTCAAATTCACATATAACTGTTACTTGGATAATGTATGTCTTATTGATGGTTTGAAACATAATCTACTTAACTTCAGTCAATTATGTGATAGAGGATATAGAGTAGTTTTTGATTCTAGGTTATGCACAGTCTTTAATGAGGACAAAGCCCTGTTTACTAGCTAAAAATTTGAAAACACCTACATTTTAAATTCTAATAATCTTAAATGAAGGAATGTTATTTATCTTTCTTTTATATGTAATACTTCTTGGTTGTGGCATAGAAAGCTTAACCATGCAAGCATATACACTATTTTCAAATTGTCCAAATTGGACCTTGTCAAAGGATTACCCAAACTAGAATTTCAAAAGAATCATATGTGTGATGCATGTCAAATGGATAACAAGCTAAATCATCCTTCAAACCTAAGGAATTTGTCTCTTCTTATAAGCCATTCCAATTATTACATATGGACCTCTTTGGCTCTACACAAACTCAAAGCTTTGGTGGCAAAAGTTATGCATTTGTAATTATTGATGACTACTCTAGGTTCACTTGAGTTCTCTTTCTTTCTCATAAGAATGAGGCATTTAAGAGTTTTGTTGTCTTTTGCAAAAAATTTTAAAGAGAATAAAAAGTATTTAATCTCTAGTATTAGGAGTGATTATAATAGATAATTTGAAAATAAACTTTTTGAGGAATTTTGTGATGAACATGGGTTTAGTTATAACTTTTCTGCCTTAATAACTCTATAATAGAATGGAGTTGTTGAGAAGAAAAATCATACCCTTTTAGATATGGGTAGAACCATGCTTATTGAAAATGACCTTCCTGAATATTTCTACACTGAAGCTATAAAAATTACTTGCTATATTTTGAATCGATGTCTTATTAGACTAATTCTTAAAAAAAACATATGAATTATGGAAAGAAAGGAAACCTAATGTTGGTTATTTCCATGTATTTGGATGTAAATGTTTTATTTATAATAATGGAAAGGATAATTTAGGTAAATTTGATGTTAAAAGTGATGAAGGATTTTTCTTAGAATATTTCACAACTAATAAAGCGTACAAGGTCTATAATAAAAGAACAATGATAGTTGAAGAATTTATAGATGTTGTCTTTGATGAATCTAATCCCTCTGCTAGAAGAATAGTGAACACAGATGAAGATAAAGTGATCACAAAAAGAAATCAAATGCTCACAAATCCTAACATTTCAAGTAAATTAAACGAAGGATACGGAGTTAACCATATAAGTCTCCTCAAACTAACTGATAGAAGTTGGAGTAAGATTGATCCTCCGCCTTGTCTAAGGATTCAGAAATGGAATGAAGAAACTAATACAGAAGGGATATCTTATCAAGAAAGGGATAATGGTGCAACCACAAGCAAACACAGTTAAACCTAACAGGAATCTGCATCGAAAGATATAAGATTTCCATATGAATGGAGACACTCTTCCTTTTAACCTTCACAATTTATAATTAGAAATCTAAACAAAGGAAGACAAACCAGATCCTCTTTCAAAATTAATCTAGCTTTACTATCTAAGATTGAGCCTAAAATTGTGGATGAAGCATTAGAAGATGAAAATTAGATTATCGCCATGGAAGAAGAGCTACATCAGTTTGAACATAATAATGTGTGGAATCTAGTGGAGTTACTAGAAAGAGCATCTGTGATTGGAACCAAATGGACATTCCGTAACAAGTTAGATGAAAAAGGTAACACAGTTCGAAATAAAGCTAGATCAGTGGCCCAAGGTTTTTCTCAATAGGAAGGTATTGAGTTTAATGAAACCTATACTCCTGTAATTAGAATAGAATCTATTAGAATGTTGCTTGCTTATACTTCATATATGAATTTTAAATTATATCAAATGGATGTTAAAAGTACTTTTCTAAATGGCTATATCACAAAAGAGATATATGTTAAGCAACCCCCTAATTTTGAAAATGAAAATTTATCCAACCACGTGTATAAGTTGTCAAAAGCTCTTAATGGTTTGAAACAAACTCCTAGAGTTTGGTATGAATGATTGAGTAATTTTCTTTTAGAAAGTGGTTTCCTAAGAGAGAAATTTAACACAACCTTCTTCAATAAGAATCTTTACTTGTTCAAGTTTATGTTGATGACATAGTCTTTGGTAGTACCAGTGAGTATTTGTGCAAAGAATTTGCTGAATTAATGAAAGGAGAATTTGAAATGAGCATGATAAGAGAATTGAACTTCTTTCTTGGACTACAAATAAAACAAACAAAAGAAAAAAATTTCATTAATCAATCCAAGTATACTAAAAAATTAATCTGCAAGTATGGCTTTCAGAACTCAAAGCCTATAAAGACCCCAATATGTCCCTCTTCCACTTTAGATAAAAATGAGAATAGTAAGGAATACGATCAAAAGAAATACAGAGGTATGATTGGCTCTTTACTATATTTAACAATTAATAAACTTGACATCATTTTTAGTATATGTAAGTGCACCCATTTTCAAGCTAATTCCAAGGAATCACACTTCACTATTATTAAAAGAATCTTTAGATATCTAGTGAGAACATAAAACTATGACTTGTGGTATACCAAAAATAATGACTTTAATCTAGTTAGATACGCAGATGTTGACTTTGTTATAAATAAGCTAGATAGAAATAGCACTAGTGGGTGCTACCAAGTTCATGACAATTCATTAATGTGCTAGTTTAGCGAAAAGCAAAGCTTTATAGCCTTCTCCACTACTGAAACTGAATACATGGTTGTTGGGAGTTACTGCACTCAACTGCTATGGATTAAATATAAATGGAAGATTATTCACTCAGCTTTAGTCACATTCTTATATTCTATGATAAAGTTAGTGTCATATACCTCACCAAGAATCCTGTACATCACTCTTGGATCAAGCATATCGAAGTGAGACATCATTTTCATTTGAGACCATGTAGAATAAGGAAATGTTGAGGTAGTGTATACTCAAACTAAGAACCAATTTGTTGATATATTCACGAAACCTTTGCTTAAAAATAGGTTTATATATTTAAAAAATAAACTTGGAATGATTGATTAAAAATAGTATTAAGCGTGTATTGCTTGAAGTAGAGCACCATTGATCCTCCACTGATGTGTTGTCTGTGTCTCCTTCATCTCACTCACTTCATGAAATCTGTGATGTGTCTTGACTAAATCATTTTCAAAAATGCACATTTTGTCATTTATGAATTGCTTTTTGATTAATTCTCATCTTTTTATGCATCTTCCCCATACTGACACGTATGTGAAAACTTTTTGTTGCTTTATTAAATTAGGTTTGTCATTACTCGCCACATGTTCTGAGGCAAACATCTAAAGCTTTAAAGTATTCTTGAAAAGGGGCACGACCATCAAATAATAATGTTCTTAGGTTGTAAAAATGGAGGTTGAAGGAAAATATTTCAAAAATTGCCTTATGGCAAAATCAAAACGTCTTGTCATAACCACTCTTACACAGTTCCATTGCCCTAACCCTGAGTCTGTGAATGGAACAACACTTCAACCACTTCACCTTCAATCTTTGCAGATCACAGAGGGAAAAAAAAGTTTATTCCAGTCGAACGTATTATTGATGTTGAAGAAGAAGACTTAAAAAAGAAACAGGCACTACAAAAACTTCGAGAAAAACAAAGGAACAAAGAAATGAAAAAGACTACTATCAGCAAGCAATCGAAAAGAAAAAAGGCTATCAATGATGACCTAGACTGGGAAGAATTCGAAACCATTAAAGAATTTCTAGTAGAATCCAAGAGGATCTCCATCCAAGAACCCCCAACTAAAAAGACTACTGTGACAACCCTAACTTCTAATCATAATAATTAAACTTAAACACATGATCAAGAATCATAAACCAAGGCAAGGATCATTTATATCATCAAATTAGGAAAAAGTAAGGAAATTTGAATCTTAATGTTATTAGAATCATTAACCAAATAATCAAAACCATTTATGCGCATAAGAGAATCAAACCCTCAATTTTAAGCCTTGATTTAATTTACCCATTAAATTCCAACTCACAAGAATCTGTTACCAATATTTCTAAGTCATCCTTTGATATTGTCATAGGAAAAACCAGGGTTTCTAGGTTAATACAAGAGTTTGAGAATCATCGCTGCAGCCAAATGCTTTCAAGCTGCGACTAGTTGCTCTCAGGTTCACTTTTCATATCTTCACAAATTTCATCGCAGCGAGCCTATATGGTGCCACTGCGAGAGGACCACCTAGAGCCTAAGTCACTTGCCCCTCGCTATTGGCCGCAGCCAATTCCCCTTTTCGCCATGGCTAATTACTCTCCGAGTCACTTCCAGTTTAGCCTCTTGACTCTCGTTGCGACGAATTACTCTTGGTTACCCTTTTTAGGCAACTTCGCTACTTTTTGTCGGGGCACAGCCCTTTTTAATTGCGGCAAAATATCTCCTATACCTAGAACTCCTATGATTTCATTCCATACACTCTAACTCTCCTTTTAGGAACACTCTAGGACCATACTCCCTCAATTTATAAAACTCTAATGGCATTTTATCTACTTGATTTTTTCAGCTAATCTAACATTACCCATTTCAAGATTTAAGTGATTAATTCTTACTCTTCAATCTACCTTATATCAGCAAGTACTATATGATATTAATGAACAACTAGATTCATAAACAACCAATATAGTCATTTAAATAGAAATCGCAATAGGGCACAATACATTATCAATCTAAGTCATCATACAAGTTAACATATGATTATAATTCTAGATAGTGAACCATATCATAGGATTAACCAAGTCCTATATTAGCTACTATAAGTTTATACATAATAAACCAGTTTAATGCGAAGCCTCACCTCTCAACAGATACAGATTAGGTTATCAAAATATAAGCCCCTACACTTGGCAACATGATTATATGATGATACTATACAAAAGAATAACAGAATTAGCATCTATCCTAAATTAGGTCAATCCAAGTGCAGCTTCCCTATTCATGGTTTTTGCTTATGGATGCTCATCCATTTGCTTACCCTTATCCTTACCAAAGATCCTTCACCTGAAATAGTTAGCCCATGAAGCGGGGTGAGATGCAAATCTTAGTAACCAAAGGCAAGTTCCATCCATATATTCTAATTTAATTAATATATATGCATGAATTAAAATGAGTATCAAAACTATATCAGTAAATGAAATGATTAAGCAACTATGATTATTATCCCATACTAGTAATCACATTTCCACATATTAAAGGCCAATAACATCGGGAGAGGCCCGTCTATGGCACCTACTCCCCAATGAGCACAACTAAGGCTTAGTGCATTTGGGATGTGATCATAACCCGGTGCCAGATCGAAGCACATGCATGGGTGGCAGTCGCACCACTGCTCTACTATAGACTCACATAGTTCAAACATAATACAATAGATAGTTAATCAATTCATTTAGTATTTCAACTCTTTCATGTGCAACAAATATAAAATTAAAGCAAATATATGTATGAAATTACATAATCCTCGATTACATCACTTGTAGCCAATTTGAGAAGCTAATAGTAATACCAAAATCCTCCTATAATCACAACATCATAAAATTACCACTCTAGGTCAGTCCATTACCATCCTCATTTATTAATTATGGCAACAACCTAATAGTCAAAGAATTAATCCATCAATAATTGCCTAAAGGACACTTACCCAACCACCAAGAGACTTAAATTTCGAATTTTGCTTTACCTAGACAAGAAACTTCAAAATATCCCTACATTATGGATATTTTCGCATAGAAATGGAGCCCATATCATAAAGTTAACTAATGGGGTCTCTAATTGGCAAAGAAAGCATCAAAATGAAGAGTTTATACTTACCTAACAATACCCCTAGCCTCAATCTACGAAATTTCACCATGAAAATACCAAATAACAAGTTTTAGATTTTAGGTGTAGGTGAAATACTCTAAACAAAATATTATTCAGGTCAAATTGAAGAGAAAGAGAAGAGGATTAAGTTATATAACAATTGCTTTGGCTGATTTTAAGTCTAGAAATGAGAAATGATGGATTTCTTGCTAAGAACCTTAGCCTCCCTCTAAACCTTCGAAAATTGTATTGTGTGTTTTGTGTTTTTGCATAAGGGAGAGGAAAGACTAAATATGTTTAGGGTTTTTGATGGGTTTAAGGTGACCTAAAGGCCTAAATCCAAGTGGGTTCAGACTTTGAGTTAAGTTGAGTGAGTTGGGCTATAGAATTGTAGTTGGGTTAGGCTAAATTTTAAGAGTTCACTTAGTTTGGGTCTACATAAGGAATATTGGGCCAACTATAAGGGTTTGTATAAATAGGGTCTTGGGCCTCTACCTCACTAAACCTAATTGGGGCAATGCTAAGTGGTCTCTCTCTTGGGCCAAGTCTCACAATAAGAAGTTGGGTCAGCACCTATAATTATTAGGCCTCCATTAACCTCTAACTATAGCCTACTTAATTTAATTTGGGTCTAGATGAAATTTCTAATCCAATTAAATCTCAAACTTATATTAGTAATTTATTTCTCTCTAGATTCCCATTCACATAGTTTGCCCAATCATTCCATAATAATTATTCTTAATTATATCTAATCCATGATTAACACTTTAATTAATTTTGGAATGTTACACCATTAGAGTAAAAGGCAAAGGAAAGAAGAAAATGAATAGAGAAGAAAGCCCTAAAAACTACTCCCACCTTCTTCTCAAATTTCAAACCAAGCAACCCATGGATAGATATCTTATTGATTTCCAACATAGACTTATTGCTCTAGGAAGGTGTGTTAACTTTACTCGTTTATCCCAACTAAATTGCTTCTTGGAGCCTAAATTTAATGCTATGGGATGGACTCCCCTGGTAACTATCGATGAACTGGTTTATTAAGATTTGGTTAGAGAATTTTATTGTAACTCGGTAGTTATCAAACCTAAAAAAGCACTAAGTTTTTTAGTTAATGGGAAATTAGTTACTGTCGGCATTGCACTATTTGAAAAATTATTTGGAGTATCCTTTAGCAACAAACCACATATGTTCTTTTCTGGTTATTCTTGGCCTACTGAAACGGCATCCTTATATTCTAATGCATATGATTTGGTTGTTAAACGAAAGAACTTGGTAACTGGCAAGAAAATTAATGCACAAGCACTTGCATTCCAGTACCGGGCGGCTGCTTATATCATTGGGACTACAATATTTCCAAGAATTTGGTCCCTGGATGTTGTCACTTAAATAGATATTTTCTACTAAGGTAGGGCAAATAAGCCAAGGCAATGTTTCCAACCATGTTCCTTGCATCTTTGGATTCTTATTAAGATGCTCTATCCATTGGTATGTTCATGTGGCCTGACAAAGGTGGGAGTGAGCCACACATACCACCTTTAAGAGTGGGATTCCTACCTCTTCTTCAACCTTAAGACTTAAGACTCAACAATTTTCAAAAAAAATTTAAATTTTAGTTTCAAGGGGCCACCTTTGTGAAATAGTACCTCACTTGTTTCTTGTCCAAATTGAACAAATTTATATTATTGGAAAGTTGATAAAAGTGGTGGCTTGAGGAGGGAATGCCAACTTTCGAAAGTGGGTTGTTTGATAATATTTTTCAAAAAATTAGTTTTAAAGCCTCTATTTTGATTGATCATATCTAACTCAATTTTAATCTAAATTGACTAAAATTGATAACATTAAAAAACTTATTCAACACATTTTCCATTCATATATGCTTTATATTGGTTGGTGGTTTATAATGAAAATGCCAACCTTTAAAAGTTGGCCATTTCACCATATTTTTATTGAGCCTAAAGATTCCAATTCTCGTTAGTGGCTACTCCATTTTCTACTAAATTTCTACCACATACTTTTTGCTATATAGGCTTCATAACCTAGGAAAAACATGGCATAAATGGTCTTTATCAAATTTGGGCATTAATGGGGTTCAAGGTTCCATATTGCACATATGACTATTTTAGGCAAATAGAATTCTAAATTCATGAAATAAAATATGAATAAAACTTATTTACTATATGGGAAAGAGAAAATCAAATCAACTTAGTTCTAATACTAATAAAATAGTTTCAAGATACTTACTTGTGTGAAAATGGATCTTCTTAAATCATCTGTCCCATGCAATTTAGACCAAAATCATTAGAGGGACTTTGATCTCTTGTTTATAATTGAAACACCATAGTTAAAGGATGAAGAAGATTGTATAGTAATTCTATGGAGTTACTTTCCTTCTTTATACTCAATGTTTTTTGTTCTTTTCTTTTATGAGAAGTTTTGAAGGGAGTTTCTAATGTACATTAAAATGTTATAATTAAGTTTTTTTTTTAATTCTCATAATTTTAAAAAGTGACAACTTAATTTAAAATTTAAAATTTAAAATATTAATAAATAAATAAATAAATAAATTTTTAAATAAATTAAGTTATTAAATTAAGTAATAGATCATTTCATCACCTATGGTTCAAATTCCAATGATAGTGTTTTTGACGCCACTTGACAACAATGATAAAAAGAAGAGAGATTTTTGTGTACAATCCCATTATTCTATCTTGAAAAGATTGGCCTATCATTAGATGGAGCAATCGGTTTCGAGATGTATCAAGATCTGCAGCTTTAATCTTCTCTGTTTGTAATTATTGTCTTCTTTTTCTGTTTGTTTGCAGAAGATATATTATTATGTTTAAATTTAGAGAAATCAAGTTTTTAGAATTTGATTACAAGGTTGCTTGTGAATTCTTCAATTGTGACGGGAAAGGTTTGCTTTTTATTAAATTAGAGATATACAATAATCGTGACGTGAAGGGTTTGTTTTTTATTAAATACTATGTTACTACTATTAAAAAAAAAGGTTCGATGTTAACTTGGGATTCAGACACAATAAAATGATTAAACTTGTCTCCCCAAGTCAAATTATTATTTCATTATTCATGAAACATGCTGCATTTGTGATACGACAAAAATCATTTTTTAACTCTCACTTGATTGCAGACAATCATTTTTAAAGGTATGATCAATTTTTCATTTTGGATTTTAACTAACTTTGATTCTTAATTTTCTTCTCGCATATAACGCATCATTCAACCACAGGGACCTCTAAATATTTTGGTTGAGTTATTATGATTTCAATTTATTTTTTAATCTAATCCATATATTTAAATTTTGTTAACGTCTTTTGCTGACAGAATTAATTATTTGTGATTTTAATACTTTAAATATATATTATTAAAATTAAATTATCTAAATCATTTAATATAAGTTCTATTACATGTTATACATGTGAATTAATTTTATTTTATTATCTATCTTTATTTTGTATACTAGCATAGATAATTTATATTCAGGTGTCAAAATAACATATACATAATTAACCAAATGTAAAAAATTTAAGGCTGTATTTGGTGCCCGGAGAAAGATTGATAGTATAAAGGTATGATAGAATAAAATTTGATAGGATAAAATTTGATAAATTTTTAAAATTATATAATGTTTGATGTGATATTGTATAAAATAATGTATTGTATATGATAATACTATTTTATATTTGGTGATACATTGCATAATATTAGATAGGCTAAAAATCAATGCTTTTTAACAAAATACTCTTTACTTAAAAATATATATTAGATTATTTTAATTAGTTTTTAAAAAATTTTATTTTATAATGACTTACATAAAAATGTTATTTTTCTCATTAACAAAATATAATTTTACCAAAAATTTATAATAAGTAATCTATTTAATTCAAAAAACTTACTCGACGCCGCTTGATATTAAACTAAACTAGGCCAACCCTAAGTATTAGGCTTAGATCAAGAAGCCCAATGCAAATTTGGATTGAGTATTGGGTTAGGTCAATATTTGATTTGCTTCATGAATACTCTTGTATTCAAGCGAGGTTGATCATATTGACTAATTTGACTGAGCACTATCTTATGAATTTTTATTTTTTATTTTAAAAAACTTATATAAAATTTTTTTAAGAGTTATTTTATAATTTTTATAAAAAATTTTGAAAAAATAATAACTTCACGAGCCCTACCTTACGTGATATAAACAAAATTGGATTAAACCAAGGTCAGATATCAAGTTTACAAAAAAGAGTTGGGTGCAAAACTAGACTATGCGTTGAGTTTAGCCAAAACTTGGCCTAGTCTTGTTTATAAACATCTTTATGAGTGAATCTTAGAATAAGAATGTATTAATAAAATATTCTATATCAAAACATAATCATACATAATCTCACTTCTCAAAATTTGATGAGATTATATATATTATTTTAATGTATAAAAGAGGTTTAATATATAAATTTATATAATATATTATTTATATCAAATAAATTATAAATTTATAATATATAACAAATGAATAATACACTAACAGAAGTTGAATGAGAACGACAAAATAAAAATCTTTTAAAGTTATAAGAGTCTAATTAAAAATATTTAAACCATAGAAACCTTTAACCAAATACTTTTAGAAAACTAAATTTTAGAAAATTAAGAATTAATTATAAAATTAACATATGTTTGGCCAAAAAAAAAAAAAAGTTAATATATGAATTTTTAAAATGCAACAAACATCACCTTTAACCTTTAAAACATAATAGAACATTGAAATTAAAATTAACAAAACACCTAACTTTTGTTAATTTGATTAAAAAAACTTTAAAACATAATAAAACATTTAACTTTTGAACTTTAAATTTCAATTGAAATTAGTGGCAAGAGGTTATATAATTTTGACTGTTGGATCTGCAAAATGTTTTTCAGTAATTTGATAATAAAAAATATTTTTTTAAAAATTTGTTAAACACAATATTGATGAAAAGCTTATCGAAAATTTTTTCAAATACAAATTACTTTTCTATTACAGTACTTAACAAAAACTAACTTAAAATAGCGCGGCAATCTCAAATAAGCTCTCAGTCCAAAATTAAGAAAGTAATTTGTTATGTTTTAAAATTTACATAAAAATTTTAGAATTAAGCGTCCAACATAATTTTTCCGTACTTCTATCCCTTTTAAAAATATATCCTTGGAAATATCACTCTTTGGATTCTGCTTACAGGGATACGGAACTGAGAGTTGCTTCATGAGAAAGACTCCTCGGTGTCTCTGATTATCTTCCCTGCCTTACGAGCTTCGGCATCCAAAATTCCAGAGAAACACAGAAAAGAAGTAGGATGTTCTGTGGAAGAGGCATGGGTGGAGGAAGTGGAGGCGGAGGAGGCGTGCTGAGAACTGTTGGGAGAGCAGTTACGAGAGTCGGTGTTTCTGGTAATGGAATACAAGACCCCATTTCTTCTTCCACTGCCCCTACCACCACCACTACTACCACTACCAAGTCCAATTCTTCTTCTGGGTCTAATTCTCCTACTTCCAAGTTTGCTCGCAAACCCAAGTCCCCAAGCCACCTCTCGCAGTCTTCTCCCGTTAATTCTCATAAGAACCCTGTGTCTGCCCTACCTATTTGGTATTCTTCACCTGAGGGGGATGATTTTGACTGGGTTTCTGTGGATGGGATTGAAGATGAGAGTTTTCATGGGTTTTCTGATACTTATGTTTTGGGGAATGTTCCTTCTGAGGATGAGGTCGAAGATGCCGTCTACGCTCTCCAACAGTAAGCTTGTTTTTCTTTATTGTTCATGTAATATTTATATTTGTTTCTGCGTTGAATTTTGCACTTCATATGGTATGATTTGTTTTTATCCTTTTTAATATGAGTATTTATTTGTAATAGTGGGCGGAGAAACGCCTAGGTTCTTCTGTAATGATGGGAATAGTTCCTTTTTCTTCATGTTATGGAATCATCATATAATTTGGTTTTATCATTGCCATTGTGGCTGTAGTTCTGGTGGTATTGGTGTTTGGTAATGATTAGTGTGACAAACTCCCTACTTTATCTGTCCTCCCCCCCCCCCCCCCCCTTCTCTCTCTCTCTAGGAGGGAAATATTTATACCGTCATAGTGCTGAAAAATTGAGTACTGCTTTCATTTATTGTTTGGCAAATAAACAATTCTCGTCTAAACCATAAATCCATAATTTAAAACTAGATTATGAGTTTGACCGAAGGAAAAAAAAGGTTACATGGCAATATATCAATGGTCTAGTACCGAAAATGAACTAGAATAGAAACAGAATTTTCTGGACTGTTTCTTTCATTGAATGCTATATGATGTTTGGTCTCAGAATGGGCATACTGAAGGCAGTGTATCATCTTCAGGCTTCTCTGAATAGACGGCCATTTCGAGACTACACAACTGCTTTGCTATCATTTATAAAGAACTGCTTGGGACGTTTGCTTTGAAAGTTTTATTGACATGTAAACTAAGAGATAGTATAGTGTTCATTATCCTGTTTATTTGGTTCACTTATTCTTGAATGCTTATAATGTGTAGTGAAGTCCTCTTTGTTGTTTTCAATTCAAAGTGTTCACATGGCCTCGAGTTACTTTTGAATAAGTAGGATGGGTTGGTGATATTGACTAAGTTTACTCTAGAGATCATTGTTTGTGCATATTTATAGCTTCCATCTTGGTCCTGATTAGATTTGGAGGAGTGCCTTAATTAATCTTTCAATGGGAACCTTTGGCGTAGTTGAGTAGGTTGTTTTCTGCACTTTTGCACAGCAGATTTGCTTAGCTTTCAGAATTGATGTTTTCTCTTAATTTATTCATTTTTCTCTATCTTGCAAGAATTTTGTTTTTTTTTTGTTTTTACTTTTCTTTTAAATTCAAATAAATATCAATCTTGCAAATTTGACTTTTTAAATTTATGTCGGTGATTATGGTATTTTCTATATTTCTATACAGGGTGTTCAGTCCTACCTCACATGTCCATCTCAGTAAAGATAACTGTGGATTGAATAATGACGTGGCAGATCATGTAACAATTCCTGGTTTCCATGTTTCCACTGATGGGTCGGAGATGGACTGGAAGGAGCCATCTTTGTCTCCATATGATTCAAGGATGCGACTATCTAATGGATCTGATAGAGTTTATTATGCATTTCATTTATTGCAGACTGAGCCATCTGTTCAGGTGCGTTGTATTCATTCAGTTCACCAGTTAAGCTTCTTAGGACGAGCATTTTCATGTGTAAGTTTAAAAAAAAAAAAAGATTGGAAAGCTTTGGATGTTCCATTTATTTGAGTATTAAATCTAGTAAAATTAGTATCTCAAAGCTGATATAGTATTATCCTACAATATACTGCTTAAGTGAAATTACCTCTACTGATAATGTAAGCGATTCCTGATCATAATGGGGCAGATCTATATTTTCTGTTTCAATCCGTTAAAAATATGCTCTTGGAAATGTTTGGAGTTCTATATGTAGCCTGCTCTGCATCATAGACAAAAATTTAGTGTGATGAGATTTTCAAAGCTATGATGTTTTAGAGTGAATTGCAGCTACTCCTTTTTATTATGTTTGGCATGAGAAATAATCACTTTTATTTCAACAATGGCACTTGATTTAAATTTGTTCATGTATTTCTTTCTTACAACTGTGGTCTTGCTGCAGAGAATGGTGAAATCATTATCGTCTGACAAGGCTGTTTGGGATGCTGTTTTGAACAATGAAGTTGTCCGGGAACTCAGGGAGTCATTCTCTTCAGGTTGCTTTCCAAGTGGTTCATATGTTTAGTAACTATACTTTTAAATGACTCTTCTATCTCATATTTTTCAGAAGTTTAAATTGTATGTTGATGGCTGGATTAAGGTGGTGTTATCTCTATTATGCCATTTATTATGCTAATGTTGCTCCTCTGGTTTGAAATGAGCTGAACACTTGAACTTGCTAACTTCCAAAGGCTATAAAATTTCTAATTATAAGCATGAAAATCTCACGCATCACATGTGATAGAGAAGTTATGATTTGATTTTTTTATCGCATGATAGACTCGTTTGGAAGGGTTTAGAACTTCAGTCATTCCTGGAAAATGGGTTTGTGTTGAGAATGCTTGCTGCTATTGTAGAGAGAATAATCGAATGGTTAAATTGCCATAGAGATATATCTTGTCACACATATGAGAAAGCTTTATCTCTTTCCTAGTCATGCTTTTTTTTTTTTAGGAAGGGGGGGGAGGGAATGGGGGAGCTGCAGTCCTTTCTATCAGTAAAATTGTTTACTCTCAATGTTATTGACCGGTCTTGATCTTTTTTACCTGAATTCCTTTGTGTAGTTCTCCAGCTAAAAGTGGTACTTCTAGTGGAAAACCTTTGGTTTTAGAGAGATTCTTGGGCACACCCACCTTTGACATATCTATGTGTTTATTTCTTATTGGCTTAGTCTACCTATGTTTGGTAGCCTAAGTGTACTGTGTACCTAAGAATTTTTCATTGGTTTTAGTCAATTTAATTCTTTTCCACTTTGATTCCTGTATGTTTTAACTCTTTTTGGTTGTTTATTTTCTCAATGAGGCTTAATGTTTTATTCTTCTATTAAACTTTTGATAAATAAAATACTTTTCCAATACCGATTCTTGCAAATGCTTTGGCATTGACCAATGTGAGGTTTTTCAATTGGCACTGTTATTTAACTTCATCTTGACCCATGTTCAGTTAACATTTTTTTGTTACTTGAATCTAGAAGGATTGACAATAATTTTTTGCATTGCTTGTGTTTTTATTTGATAGTTACTTTTTTCCTTTTTTCATCTACTATTGCTTCTAAATTCTACCTAATCCACTTCATTTTTACCAATTTTTGGATTTTCCAATTCCTGGCATATTTTTTATATTATTGCTTTATGTTATATTGTTTAAATTATAACTTCTCTCTTTTTATTGAGAGTGCTTTCTGGGGTAATATATTTGCCAGTTCCATAAGTCTCTTTACACGAGTGATCAAGTCATTAGATCTGATTTTTAATTATCACTAAGAGTATTTTAGACTTTGGGTGTCACTTTCATCATTTCTTTCTGGGTTTTAGTGTCATGAAGTTTGATGTTTCCTCCTTTTTCTTTTCATTTCTGTTTTGTTTAGCTTGCTCCACAGAATTGATCATATGTTATATTTCTTCTTCTTTAGTTTGATAATATGGTTGTACTTTCATGTTGTTTATATTTTGGGGCACTTTAGATTTTTATTGTTCTTCGCATCTGAAGCACTGATATGGGTGCGTTGACGCAAAATGAGATGATACTAATTGTACTGAAGCCTCTAACGCTCATGCATATGAACAAAGCAATCCATACATAAAGAACTTAATTATTTTCATACATGTTGAATGGCCAAAACTTTTTCAAGAAAGGTATCTGAGGAAAATGCCTAAGATGTGTTCTGTATGTGTTTGCAACCAAAAGAGGCTAAAATTTGTCATGCAAATGCCCAAGAAGCGCCAAAAGTTTCATCAAAAAGGTAAAATCTTAATCAGTTCCATTGGTTACTTACATGGGACACGACACCTCTCCCAATGTGTTTTTTGTTTGATAGTTTTTCACTGCACCTGTCAATTGGTAGGATCCCAAATGGCACATGTTTTTCTTGTCAATGATATGTTTAATTCGCTGTTTCACTTTAAGGAAGGGAGCTGTTTGGTGGAATTAGTCATTATAATTCCACTCGTGAGTACTTCTATGGATTGAGATTATCTCATGTGAGAATATTACATAACACTATCATTTTAGTTGTATTGAATGTCACCATTTATTTTAATTAAAAGTAAATCAACAGTTGAAAAGATGCCATGTCAGGTGACGAATAAAATCACCGTTACTCACTATTTTACCAAGTCAGTTTGTAAATTTTCACTGTCAGTATTGGAGATTTTATTTGCCTTGATGTGGCATAACTGTTGATTTATCTTAATGCAGTTAGGATAACAGTGAGATGCAGTTAGAATGACGGTGATATGTAATATTTACACATGAGAGGATCTGGATCCGTTTATTGTTACATGTTGATACTACTTGTGACGTGGAAGGTTTTAGTGTTACGATAATGATAATGGTACTGTCAGTTATCAAAATCTACATGTATAGTAATTGCAACCTGATTAATCTGGACATTAAATTGACAGATGAAGAGAAAGTTCCTCAGATTCCAGATGGGACTTCCAGAAGTGACTCCCATTCTACAACAAATGTTGTGATGTGGATATTTGATAGTGCCAGAGCAAAGTTCAAGGAAGTGATTGAGAAAATTACAAGGATTGTGAATGAGTTGTTTCAACCTGCTGTTCACAAGAAAGATGAAGATGCAGACTTCCCTGATCCCTTCAGTGAGAAGCTGAGAACTTCCTTCATGCTTTCCATCATGGTCCTCTTGGTTGTGGTGGTGAGTAGGGCCCATAGGGCTTGACATAACTCGACGACATGACGGCATATTGTCACTGATTCAATTTTATATATTGGCAGAAGATGCAGACCTGGATGCATTATTTATAGCTATTTGCTTTTAAGTTATGCTTGTTATGGACATTGAAAACTAGGACCAGTGACCTATGATTTGATGCATGGAGAAATACTAAGGAACAATATATTGCACAGCTAATAGTGTGAGGAGTTTGATAGAAACTCACTAAGGTGGATGTGTCATTAAGGTGAGTTCTTATTGGTTCCTTGTACGACTAACTTGGACAATATGTAAGTATTTCTCTTGGTGTATGATGAATTACCAGGTTGTGTAATATTTAAACTTGTTTTCCTATGCTTACATGGATTATCTTTAATATAAATGGGCTTTGTTTTCTTATATGTTTAAAGTGGTTTTAAAACCTTGTGAAAAAGTACCTAATCTAAAGGAAGGAATTCAGAGAATAATGTTTTGATTTTATTTATGGTGTCAAAGCTTATAAGACCTAAATGACCTAATATGTTGATAGTTAACACACAAATTAATTGGTAATTAGCATAAAAAATTATATGTTGCTAGTTAGTATGGAGAATTATACGATGTTGGTTAGTGAAAACCAAAATATTTACCTCACAAAAGGGCTAAGATATGGATGTTTAATTTACCTCACAAAAAGGCTAAGATAAGGATGTTTAAAATCAAACTTTTTCCCCACAAAGTGGGGTGAGGTGGAAAAATTATGGAAACTTAAGGAAGAAGACAAAAGGTTAAAAACTAAAATAATAAAAAAAATAACAAGAAATTTTTTTTTTGGACAACCTCCAAATAGTTAAAAAGAAGATTTGTAATGCTAGCTTCAAATTGCTTTCATCTAAGAGGGAGTGATGAAAATCACGTTAAACATGTTTCAAGTTTTAATGTCTTTTTTTGTTTTTTTATTTTAAAGCTTTAGTGTCTTCATATGTTTCTTTACTTTGTTAATTAGGTCAACATTTTACTTCTTTTTTCATGTGATTGTAATCAAACATTAATTGAATCTTTTATTATATTTTATTTTTCTATGTTTTTTTTAAAAGGTGTCAAGCTATCCATCTCTTTATATATTATACTTCTATTGAGGCATAAATAATAAGAAAATCAACGTATTGTTGTCCGAATTCCTTCAATAAAGACAAATAACGAAGAAACAGCGTGAACTATCGGTAAATCTTGTAGATAACTTAATATCGTCTTATCTAAGCATTTTATTTCAAAGGTGTTTGAGTGGATAATTAAGTGTAATTTAATCAATTTGAAAATTTAAAATGTTGGTTATTAATTATTATCTAAGCTGCTTTAACCAGTCTTCCTGTTTTTTCGCTCTCTTTCTATTGTTGTCTTTCCGTTTTTGAAAGAAACCAAATCTCCTCACTTATTTTCAACGGTATGTCCTCTTCCCTAATAATATTGCTGTTCTCTAGTCCCAGTTGAAACTGAAATCAACAAATTAATTAAATTGGCTATCACTTTTAAGTGGTAATTATTTTGTGGTGCCTCACTTTTGGATCGAGATGTCTTTTCTAAAATTTCATTTTTATATTAAAAAATAACTCAATTAGTAAAAAAAATATTTATTTTTATTATGTTGAATTCAATTATTCATGAGATTTAGTTTTTTGGCCTTCTTAGAAAAACTTGAATTACACCTTTGACCATGATAACTAAAGTAAAATTACACTTGTATTATAAATAAAAATGTCCTTATAATATTTTGAAAAATTATTTTTTATTACAAATTTAAGTAGATATAATTATTTATAACTATTGAAGTAATTATTTGATCGAGAAAGTAACTTTAAATATAGATATTACATTAAAAATACAATATAGTTATTTATAAGACAAACTCAAAAATATTTAAATTAAGATCCTCTCAATTTCTTAAAAAAAATTAACATTATTAATTTCAAATAGAAAAAAACACAATGTGTGTGAGGCTAACACATTGTGGGAACTGGAGATGAATCCCCTACTAAGGGTGCAATCAAGCTAACGTGATTGCAGGGGGTGTAGTCAATCTATCAGCTTAAATGTATCTACATGTGTACTTTTTTTTTCAATAAAGATTTTTAATTATAAGGACAAAATTTTGGTGAATCAACAAAGCCTGAGCCCCCAAAAAAAAACTACAAAAAAAAAATTAAACATGGGTAGTAGCTATCACTATGTCTCTAATTCTCTAGGAACTTTTGAGCAGAATTTAACACCATAATCTTGACTTGGACTGAAGTTGGCCGGCTAGTCTGCACGAGTTTCTTTCCCCGCAAGTATGGAGAATGTGAAATTGCCAATCCTGTTCAACGCTACGCTACAAAATGTGTTGTTGTACTTCTCCTGTAACAAATAGCTTCTTTAACATGGAAACAACTGATTGATAGTCACTCTCTATCAGGATATTATTAAAATCCAACTCCTTCACAACTCAGCCTCTATTAAACTACAGATACCCAAATTATTAGTGAATCCTCTTAACCACATGCCATCATCGCCCCTTATTAACCCTCCACACCCCATATTCCTAGGTTGGCCTTTAGCAACTCCATCAACATATATCTTCACCCATCCTGGTGGCGGGAAAGCCCAACCTACTTCAATTCAATGGATTTCATAAACAGATTAACCATAGCTTCCCTGCCTTTCATTCTCAAGATATCATCAACGTAACTCAGTATATGCTTCTTGGGTTGCCCAGGAAGGTGGAAATCATCGCTGAACAACATTGCATTTCTCCATTGCCACAGGTACCAACTTGTAGCCCAAATATAGTTAGTCATCGGCTGGAGTGAGTAGGAACGTTCGTAACAGGCAGGATTACTAACAATCCATTCATGACTCTTTTAGGTGTAGACGGTGGCAGCTCGACTTGAATGAATAAGCCTATTCTAGAGAGAGGAAGCTACCTAACAATATTGTAACATGTCCATGGCATCCTCATCAAAACGCTGGCAAACCCGGCACGGTGGGGGAACCTCCTGCCTACTTACTCTTTTTGACCATGGTTAAGATCTTATTACTAGTAGCTTGCCACTTAAAAAACTTGGATCCTATGAGGACCTTTCCACTTCCATACGTGGTCCCACATTTCATTCTTCAAAGAAACATCAAAGTTACTCGAGTGCTTGTACATCGAGGAAAAAAAGAAGCACCAGTCGGGTTCCTTCTTCCACCTGAAGCTGTAGTTGCCGTCAAGAGTACTTGGAGGCAACCTTGCACAAAGTTTTAGGATATCATCTTGAGGAATAAGAGCTTCAATCTTGGCTACATCCCACTGACCTTCTGAGTTTACCATGTCTTTTACCATTAACCTGTTAGCTTCATCCGAGATGGGGATATGGCATCTTTCTTTCAAGCAAACTCCATCATCTAGCCACACATCTGCCCAGAACTGAACACTATTGCCATTTCTGACATCCAAGGAAATATTTTCGATAATTCTAGGCCATTGAGAAGCTAAGCGTTTCCATAGCATGGAGTCACTAGCTTTGGCTATGCATTCCCTCATAAGGTTTGCACATCTCATGTATTTCCCTTTCAAAACTCTGTAGGATAACTTTTGAGGCTTAGATATGAGGTCCCACCCAACTTTGCAGATTAAAGCGTCATTCATGGTCCTAAGAGACTTCAGTCCGAAACTCCCAGTTCCTTCGGTAGGTAATGTTGTTTCCGCCCAATTGCATGAACCTTGTGGTTAACATCAGTCGAACCCCAAATAAAATTCCACGAAAGCTTTTCTAAAGTATTGCAAATAAAAGATGTGACTTTAATATCCTACATGTGAAAAGTGGGCATAGAAGAAGTTACTGCCTGTACTAGCGTCAACCTACCGCAAGAGAAAGACACTGACTTTTCTAGCCACTAAGTTTACTTTGTACCTTGTCTACAAGGAACCGAAAGTTGTTCCTGTAGTTCTTTTCCTCATGAATGTACGTGCCCTAACACCTGCCCAAGTTTGAAGCTTTAGAAAACCCACTTTTTTCTATGATTTCCTTCTGAATGTGGGTATTCACGTTTCTTAAAAAATAGATGCGTGTCTTCTGGGCACTAATTTTCAAGTCAGAAATGTTTCAAAACAAATCTAAGCAGTGAATCACAGTATAATTGTTTCATATTAGCCTCACATAGCAGCATAAGGTCATCTACAAACATTATGCGCGATATTGGGCTTTCGTGGTATCCTATCTTCAAAGGGTTCCATTTTCTATTGTTTGTGGCACAATAATGTGAGAGAGTTTATCCACACAAAGGACAATTAGGTAATAAGATAACAGGTCTTTTTGCCTTAAATCCTGAAAGAGAGTAGGGCTCCATTTTGTCACCATTCCAAATAATAGAAGTGCTCAAAGTGGAAATACAGTGCAAGACGATTCTGATGAGGAAACGTGTCACCACTGTTTCCTTTAAGACTTTCTCCGCAAATTTTCAATATGCTTTTTCTAAATCAATCTTTTTTTATAGAACCTCTCTTGCCTCTTGTTTTACCCATAGAGTATGCTATCTCCTTTGCAATAATAATATTGTCCCAAATGTATCACCCCGAAACAAAATTGGACTAGAAAGGAGATACAATTCTATATATCAAAGATTTTAACTTGTTAGCTACTTCTCTGTGGAGAACATTATATAGTAATATGGACCATTAATTGGGAAACAAACTCAGGCTTAGGTATAATCACACGTAAAGTTTTGTTTATGCTAGACAATTTCTCTAGATTAGTCCAAATGACTTTGAGAAAGTCACAAATATTTCCGCCTATAAGCTCTCAATTATTTTGGTAGAAAAGAGTTAAAAATCCATCATCTCTAGGAGGCTTAAGGCCACCCAAGGATTAAAAGAAAAAAGCCTCCTTGATTTCCTTTGTCTAACATCTAGTCAAGTCTTCTCAAAAGACTACTGTCAATAAAACCCCAATTTTGCTTAGTTAATTGCCGAAGTCCTTTTCTCCTATCCTCATAAAATAGATTTTTGAAGAAATTTCGAGTAATCTCAAGAATATTCTTGTCATCTTTAATCCACTCATCATCACCATTTTTCAGCATATTAATTTTTATCCTCTTTAATTGTAAGAAAAAAAATACATTTGAAAAATTTTAACTATGATAACAAAAATAATTTTAAAATTTAACAATAAATATTTTTAACTTACAGTCATGAAATATAATTTTTTTGAAAATTTTAACTATAATTTTTTGGATAAAAATGAACAGGAATGAGAAGAAAAAATAAATATTCAGTAAAAAGAGTTTTACAATATAAAATATATTTTTTATAACTAATATTTTTATCCTCATAATTTAAACCTTTTATTTCTTAAAAAAAAAAGACACATGCAGATGTTAGACTTGAGTATGAATTGGGTTCAAGCCCATAAAACGGGTCAAGTCCATAAAAATTTTACAAAAATGAGATTCAAACTCAGACCTAAATCCAATACTGTTTTAAAAAATCAAGTTTGAGCTTGACTCAGTTAAAAACGAGTCGAACTTAACCTTGTCCCACAAAAATAAAAAAAAGAGGATGGTTTGTTCCTTTTAGCTTTTCCAAAGTGCAGTGCGGCACTTTAAACGCAGAAAATGAACTTTAAAAACATGTGAAAAAGTAGAGAAAGAAGACAGAATGATAACTGTAGAAGCTTAAACAAAAAACTAAGGACTGTTTACTGTTTTACTGACTTTGGCAATTGACACCTGAGGGAATAATTTAGTGCCATGCTAGCGGTGGACCCAGTGCATTGGTGTGTGAAGAGAGAGGCTGCGATTGACGTGACATCAATCTCAAGGTTAGAATGTCAAGTTTTTTTTTTTATTTGAGTTATAACAAAATATTAATATTATGAATTAATAATAAATTTATTATTATACGGACAAGTTCAGGTTGAATTAAAAAAAGTTAAATTTGCTTCCTTTTATATTTATCAAATTTTTGTATTCATATCTATTTTTTTAATATAACTTTTTAATCGTCAAACCATTAGTTTGATTGCAACCTCTATTGTCATTACCGTAACTGCAAGGGGGTCCAAATTCTGTGCGAACCATGGTATAAGTTGGTTTCACATGCAATTTGTTTATTAAAAGTTAAGATGATTCAAATCCAAATTATGCATATAAGGGGGCTACAGTTAGTTTTGACACTTTATGAGAGGAAATAAAAGGTGATAGATGATTTTGACGTGTTTCAATCTTAAGGAGTTACTTAAAAACTTTAAATAAAATGAAGAGATCAAAATATTAATTTAATAAAAAATTTTAATTAGAGAATTTGATATCAAATATGTTAAAAGTTTTCGGGATACGCAGCGAAAAAATAAAACCTGAATCCCTTCCTATAGATATATCAATATCGTTTAAATCGAGTAGATTTAGAAATATTTATTTTTTAGAGTCGGATCTCAAGAACTGATCTTTAAATCTGTTCCTTTTACTAGTATCCACACAAACGATTGCTTAACTCGAACAGTGTGTTAGCACCTCTTACCAACATTCGTACACGTTCTTGGTAGAAAAGACACTCTCCTCTTTCTCTCCAGGCATCCGTATGCTTTCTCTTTCTAGAGTTTTTCTTTTTGTTCTGTAGTTCTAGGAAACTCAAACCTCCTACTTTTTTATAAAGGTATCTTATTAGGGTTTCAGATATATTTGATTAATTTAAAATATATTATTTTAAATTAAATAAATTAGTTTAAATTTAAGTCTATCTAATAAATTTAAATTTTAACTAATTATTTAATATAAATCTAGAACTTAATTCAAATTTAATTTATCTCATAAATTAAATTTAAATTATCATATTGGTTTAAATTTAAATCTATCATATAGATTTAAATTTAAAACTAATTGATTTAAATTAATTAAAAGATATATATATTTTTGAATATATATATATTTTGAATTTTATAAATTATATATATATATATCAAATATATTTATTTATTTATAAAATTCTTTCATCCTAAATTAAACGTGACATTTATTGAATTTAGACACAATTTCAGATTCAATGAATTTGGACATTTTAGCTCGAGTTGACTTGTTCTTATGTGCGACCCTGTAGACCCATATGACGTTGACAATGGGTTAATAATACTATTTGACCCACAAGTCATAAGCGATCTTTAGCAAGACATTGTGACTACCCAAATCATACAGGGATCGATGATTCGATGCAACTTATCATATAACCTTATCACATCCCTTTTGTCATACGATATCTAGATCAAGTATGAAGTATAAAAATGTCATTTTCATCTTACTTGATCGTCGCTTTCTCAATCTACGTGCAGACTGATAGTACAACTGGAAATCCTTCCATTCGAGTACGACCATGCATTTCTCAGTCTCACTCATCGAGGGGTCAAGAGATATCTCTCTATTAATCAGAGGGACAAATCCTATCTTGACTGATATCTTCTTCTACATGAATTCCACTATACCCAATCATAATCTTTATGATCACCTGGTTAAAGATGACTTTTGATTATGTCAAAAAATAGTGTTCTTCATGTTGGAAACTATGGTGATCTCAAGTCTAAGGGCTCGGTGATACGGTTATATATGATATACACTTATAACTTAATCCATGTAGCTATCTCATAACGGGTCGATCCAACATCTTATTCCTTAACGAGTGCCTATAATTTTGATTTGTATCTATATACATGATTAACACATCATCATCAATCAAAATCATACTAGTCTTAGTTCATCATCGTTCCCCCAATGATGATCAACTAGGAATATTTAGGATAATCTATATAATTTATCTAAAGATATTATTATATAGAACATACAAACAATATAATAATATAATAAAAGAAAACTCTTATTTCTTAATAAAGTACGATGTTTACAATAAAATGATTGGTTTAGATCACAATCACTAACAAAATATTTAATTAACTTCACCCAAATTTAGTATTTTGAATATAGTCTTTCGGGCTTTTAGTTTCCTTTAACATTTTGGTCCTAGAGCTTTAGTGCATCTTCTACCTATAAATAAAACACTAGTCAACTGTCCTCACCTTCCTTTTATTGACATTAATAAATCTTATATTTAAATTGCCTGTGAATGTTTTTTTTTTTTCCTTTGGTTTCTGCAACACAACGTTGCAATCATGTGAAATGATCCTCAGCTTCGCCTCGTGGGCCTTACTCTGATTTGTTACCAGGAAATCCACACACCTGGTGGTCTAACAATCCTGTTACTTCAGAACAAGTAGGTTGGATCTTCACATTTATCTTCTAAATTATCTGAGGTAATGACTTTAAGAGGCACAAAGTTTGACGTCTAATGAAAGATCTCAATTATAGAAGTTGGTTTTTCCATTCTCCTAACGTAAATATTGTTGTAAAGGATACTAATTTCTTTTCAGTCATTTACACGATCTTCCAAAATTTTACAGCAACTTTATGGTCATCATCTTCTATTCTATGGAAATGCAAATTATTTTTATTAAACATTCTTAGGGAAGGTTCAAGATAAAACTTATCAGACAGTTTTAAATGTGATCAAAAACTGAAACAATTCATTGACCAATCCATTGAAGCATTTCAAATTAATATGAACATTGCAAATGAAATATGGTAATTTGACAGAAGAAATCTCCCAACAAAGCAATAGTGAAAATGAGAATGGATTCATCTTTGCTAGGGAGTTTAACAAAAACTAGGTCAAGAATTCAACATCCAATTTGCACCTAAAGCAGTTTAACATGCTACTGAATCAGCAGTGTTAGCATTACTAGACACATATTAACTCCTACAGATCCCTATTCAGTATTCACAAATTAGCTACAATTTCCATTGTTCAAGCAGGTCAGCAATTGTTTGTACTTACTCCATCAGAGCTCAATTGAATCAACATCGGGTGTTACAACAGCCCTCTTGCCAAGTTCCCCAAGAACGCAGCAGTTTTTCTCTGCTGTGTTCATTGCCACAACGTCTTGAGCAAATAAAGAATTTGAACCCACAGATACCTGCACAAAAAACATAATTAGACAGCGTTCTCAAATTCACTTATCGAAGTTACTTATTGAGGTAGTTAATGGTACGTTTGGATATGGAGGATAGTGGAGGGAAGGAGAAAGGAAGGAATTTATTGAAAGATTTAATAGTTTCTAGAGTTTCCAAGATCCGGCTGGTGAGCAAAAAAGTTTAACAGTCATGACAACGTTACAAAACGTCATATATGGTACCAACTACTAAGTTTATGATGAGCAGTTGCTATCAGCACCGAAGCAGAAGAAAGTGATCAAGTTTAGAGAAGGCCATATGTAAGGTTCCCTGTCTTGAGGTTGTAACATAAAGCCAAATGTAAAGAACGTGATAACTCAAAACTTCACACTTTCATTATAAAAATCTTCAAAGTAGCATGCCCATCAAAGCATCTTTGAAGCACGAAGCTGCGAGATTGTAAGTGAAGAACAAATCATGTTTCTAACACTAAATTAACTCTTGCAGTATATGTCTATATAATCCATGTAACAAAACATCCATACTCATTACTCAAGCAGTAAATTGGCCAAGCACCTAGTATCTCAATCAGTGTCCGGGTAAAAGACACGGCAGGCAAAAGTAATATTTTTGACCGGCAGGTCTACAACTTCATGATCACATATTCTACAATTTAGAATCAATTACATGTGGGAAAAGAAAACTGATCTGGCACGAGTCCTCTCCGTTGGTTAATTTTAAGAGTAGATTTATTTTATTTGAAGGTTATCAAGCTTTTAAACTGGTTGTTATTTACTTCTATAAATACATGACATAGGAGAGGAGTGTCTGAAAGGATTTATTATGGGAAAGCCTTCTACTAGCGATGCACTTTTTTAACAGAAAAACTACACTATCTTGAAACTGAAAAATTTTCTCCTGCTTTTACTACATATTTCTAGGTTAAGCCACGGATCAATAAAAATGAGAAAGTTTTTTGTTAATCCTTGATTCACTTGGTATTGAACGTTCTCAGTTCAAATAAAAGCAAGACATCATCTTCAAAAAATGAACTCAAAATTAAGATGAAAAAGTAAGATATTTTGCCTTTTGATTAGTTACTTTTTCGGAGAGAATTGCTGAGAAGTCTAATGCTAATTTTAGCATCATATTCAACTTCAAGAAATATATACTTAATTTTTTCTTTGATGACGTTAAATGTATAATTTTGCTCCCAGCTTCTCTATTGAGTAATTTTTGGATATGTCCCTAAAAATGACCATGCCACATGTAAATTTCAAAGCCAACAAGTTGCAGGACTCACATCATACAGGCTTTCTCCGAGCTTTAATTGGACAGCTCCACTCTTATATACCAGCATTTTGCCCATGTAGCCCCCCGACAAGTCTTCCAGATTGCACCCCCTTATGGACGCTTCTGACGTACCTACTTTTTCCTTCCCTTTCCTACTCACTGACTGCTTGACCAAGGGCAGAGCAGGGAGCTGAAATAAGAGCATCCTCTTTTGCTCACTTTCATCCTGTTGAAATTTTGTCATGTATGCACACATTCAAATGTACTGCTCTACAAAGAGTTTAGAATATATTTTAACAAATATTATTCTGATCACTAACCAAGAGATCAAGTTCTGCAGCAGAATTAACAGCATTCTCATCATACTCTATACTAGTAGCAGCTTCCCCAAATTCTTCCTCATCAAGAATTTCTAACAGGAAAAAAAAAAAGAAAAAAGAAAAAAAGGTAAATGGCATTCAATGTTACAAAGCCCAATAAAATTCATGAGAAATGCCGTCAAAATTCATTAGTTAAGAAAACTTCGAAATGGGCTTTTGCTGATATATGTTCTTAGAGGTCACTTGCCATCGCATTACCAAATAAAAAAATTTGAATAAAAATTATGTGTTTGGACTTCATTTGTCTTGTTTGCCATCTACTCTCATTCTTGAAATTAAATTCTGTTAATGGATCACTTGTTGAGTTTAATTAAAGCATACCTGGGTCTCCAGAATTAGGCTTCCTCAGAGGCAGAGTAGTAGGATAGTAAGATTGATGATCCTGTGGTTAAATTCAAATACTTAGACCTTAGATTTTTGAGGAAGATAGATAGGAAGAGAAAAAGATGAGTAACGCCAATTCCTCACCCATGGTTCCTTGTATTCTTTCTTTATTTTCCCAGCTGATGCAACACTGACAGCATTAGTAGCATCAGTCATACAAACATCACTTTGATTCTCTACAGCAGTTGAAGGCAATGTTAAAACATCTTCCCCACTCCCAGAAACTTTGGATGTCGAGCCGCTGCTTTTACCTCTATTCATGCCCTTACTGTTGACATATGTCCGTAGGGATAGCGGTGAACTAGCTCCAGGACCAAATGCAACTTGCACATTTGCTAGAATTTTTGAATAGAAAACATGAGCAGCTAGCCAAATTAATTAAAATGTCGACAATGATGAAGGTGATGGCAATTTATAATTGTAAGCAGGTCACAGATTCGGGAAGCTAGTCAAGGAGTCAGAGAAATGTTTGTCCAGTCAAACTGCTCAGTTAGTATTATGGTTTAGAGATATTTATAAAAGCCAATTAAAAACTCCTTTGTAAAATGAAAAGTGTGATATACTGCATGAGTACGATATCTGATTTGAAACTATAAACATTCCTTTCTCTTAAGATTTGTGCTTCTCCCTGAATGCTATCAAGCCATGGGTAGCGTTCTTAAACAATCGCTTCACCCAACACCAAGACTATCCAATTCCTCAACATGAATGAAGGGAAAGATTGAAAAAAGAAAAAGTAAAACTTATTAAGACATTGTTACTATTCTTAAGACAATAATTCACTAGAGTTATCTTCACCCCTATTTAATTTTCAGGAACTTTTAAAACAGATATATACACTTTCCATATGGCTATGCAATTGTCGTCAGATAAGATGTACCATGCAGAGATATATCCGAATTTACTTTCTGATACAGAAAGCACAAAACAGAAGGAAATATGAACATGACAGCATATGGTTATCTAACATATATCAAGTTCCCCCTTAATTAGATTCCTTAATCAAATCTTAAATCTCACCATCGAAACCTGCTTCAAACTCTTCATTTATCAGTTCTACTCCAAAAGGCATAAATATATAATTCTCATCCAGTATTACTAGAGCAGGTAGGTACAACATCAGAAATTCAAGAAATTAGTTAGTACTTCTTCAAAATGCTACCAGAAACTGAATCATAAACTCCATGTGTTTAACTCATTATGCCAGCTAGTATGAATAGGATAAATTTACACAATTTATTGAGAAGTCATGATTGCTATAATATAACAAGCATACGCAATGCAAATTTCCAGCCACATTCTGCTCCAAAATTTTGATACATGAGTACCTGGTATTTTTCTACATCCCAAATGCACGAATATATTGCCCAATGCCCATTACTTCTAGCTGTTGTAGTCACTAGGACATCCTAAATTATTCTACAATCTCTTATATTTTTCTACTTTTTTTAAAGTTTTTTTTTTTGAATTTTTGTTCCAGTTCAGTGAGTTTCAAGTACACTACAAATTAAGATACTTGAAGTCAAGATTGACCACTGGGCACGAAACCATGACAGACTTTGATAACACAGGAAAAGATGCACAGATTTGTATACACATCAATTTTCTGTAAGAAATTTGAGCTGGTCAATAAAACAGAGTAAAACTTCTTACTCATCAGAAAATATCGTTTGGGACGTAAGATTATGATAAACATATGACCATGAATGTAAGATTATGTTTTGCAAATATCATATGGCATGCAAGGCTATAGTCCAACTATGATCATTACATTTTGTTTCATCTTTAGGACCACGTCTTGCGAGATTCTCCTGCAAATCCAGATTGAAAAGGAAATCAAAATTATATCAGCAGGAAGAAAAGGTTAGAGCTCATAAGCATGCCTATTTTACATAGGAATTACAGCTGTTCAATATAAGTTAACACTTGAACAAATTGTTCCCCTTGAAATTTAATTTTTTTTACCAAAAAAAAAGGAAAAAAGACAAATCCCTAGAGAGAAGGAGTGCTGCCTCATATCAACACTTCGAAAGAATTCTATAATCCATATTGTATATTTGCCATTTGTAGACATAAAGTAAGAATGCTTCGGCATTAATTTGCTCTTGGCATAATCAGTCAGTAGCGCCATGTAGAAATAAAAAACTAAAAATAACTATTTACACCACGCCTATGACGATTATGCCTTCCTTTTTAACGTTTCAACCAAAAAAAAAAAAGAAGTTCTATTAAGCCCATCAAAAGGGTCCTAATGATCTCTAGAATTCCATCTCGCTTCACCAGCCAAAAGACATTGTAAGATATCCAACGCCTCACCCCCCCCCCCCCCAAAAAAAAAAAAGTGGTCAAATGAGTTGATTTATGGCTACACAACCAAACACGCCCCAATGTTTCAAATGAAATGTAAAAATAAATAATACACACACACACACACACACACACATATATATATATATATATATATATAATTAAAGGAAAAGAGAAAGTTTTAGATAATATTTATTATATTCTTATAATTATTATTTAATAGTATTTATTTTTTATTTTTTTTAAATAAGAATATAACATTTATTTTTTATTTACAAAATTATTTTTATTTTTATTTTTATTTCTATTTATGCACAAAAATATAAAAGTCAACTCACGTAGTACATAAAAAAATAAAAATAAAAATAATTTTATAAATAAAAAATAATATTCATATCTCTACTTAAAATAAATAAATAGATAAATACTATTTTTTATCATCTTTTCTTTTTTTCTTTATTGTTCTGCCAAACATACCCCATCTGTGCACCAGATGAGGTGCCATGTGGTTGCATCTCATCTAGAAGGAAAGGGCGCCCCTTAAAATTCAGATACAGTTTTGCGTGCAGTTGCAATCAACTGTAATTATACCGTGTTTCTTTTTTGGTTTAAGAGAAAAAAAAATACAGCCATTTCTTTATTTTTTTTCTTTTTCTTTTGTTTTTGTTGGGGGGGAGGTGTGTTTCTTGGGTTAAGGGTCGTTCGTCCTCTATATTTCTCACCGACCAAGCACAAAGTTAACAGACTCATCGACTTTAAATAACAAGTAGATCAATAAAATAAGCACAAGAACGACGAGTCAGTGAGAATGATATGATTCAATTCCAGATTTTGAAACCCAAAATTAAAAATTGAAAGAACGAAAAGACAAACGGAGAGTAAGGAAGACTTACGTTCAAACGACGTAACAGAGCTTGAGCCTGAGCACTTTCTCCATCATCTTCATCACCAGCTCCTCTGCATCAACAATTGCCATCATCAGAAACGTTTCGTACAAATTTCAAAGGGAAACGGTGGGAATTCAAAGTGAATTCCGCGGAATTACGATTTCGTCGTGGTTGGTTTGGGCTTCCTGCCAGGTGTGGATCTTGGAGCGAACTTAACCTGCAGACGAAATCAAAGTCACCAAGAATGGAGAATGAATCTTGTTTGAAGACATGAGTGAGAATTCTCGGAATTTGATGTTTGGCTCGAATAGAATAGAACTATACCTTCCTGCGAGTTGGAGATGGCTGGTTTCCATCCATGGATGTTGACCTGAAGAAGACGAACGAGTCAAAAATGAGAAAATGGAAATTGGGCGAGGTTCGAACACGCGACCTAGAGAAAGGAAAGCAAGCATCGCACCACTACGATTATATTATTTTTGGTGCTAGGGTTTCCGATTTTTTATATTATAACGCTTTACTTTTGTAATGAATATCAAATTTTCTAATAATTCGTAATAAATTATAATTTTTTAAACTAAATATGTTAATGAAAAGTTAATAGATATATATAATCCAAAATTCTGTGAACAAATAAAAGTTAGCATATTTACGTGGAGCCCAACAAGTTCAAAAAAACTCATCAATTAACCCCAAAAGAAAAAAAAAAGTTTAAGTATAATTTTTATATTTTTATTATAAAATAGTTTAATAATAACATGATAAAGTATATAATATTTTTAGATAAATATATAATTTATACAACTCAACATTACATGATTGAATCTTTTAAAAATATTTTTATACATAAAAACCTAATAACAAAATTATATAAAACTGTACTTAAATTTAATTTTTTTTTAAAGGTATCCAATTCTATAATGATGGTTAATAATTCATTACACTTCTTTATACTAATTTGAGGGGGAAATGAAATTGATGCAGTATAATTTATTAAATTGAGGAAAGCTGATGATTGCATTAAAAATAAATAAGAAATTATACTAAATAATTGCCATGAACAATTGAACTATGAGTTTTTTTTTTTAATAAATATATGTATTAGAGTTCAATAACACTATATATATGATAAAAAAACAAAAAGTAAAAACTTATTAAATTGAACTTTAAACAATTTGTTAAAGAATAATTGATCCATAAAACGATCCATTGACTTTGAGCTTATACGAGCATATACAAATTTATAAATATTGGCCCTTTTGACAATACTTTAGATCAAAAAGAAAATTCTTCTAGTTTTGTTTTATCTTAAACCAAAGAATTTTTTTCGAATCAAATAGTGATACTAACAGGTATATATTAATATTAACAGTTTAAATGAATATTATTTAATCATTTATGAAGAACAAGCACTTTTTATATGTTAAGATGGAATTGGAATATTAAAAAAATAATAACCCAAACTAAAAATTTGTCTCAAAATCACAAATTAGAGATAACTTTTTGACTAAAGTTTGATTTTCATAGATAAAATATTTCTCAATTTAGTCTTTTAAAGAATTGTCTTTTTAATTTGATCTTTACATTTAAGTTATTTCTTGATTTTGATCATCATAAATTTATTTTTTCAATTTGGTTTTTTATATATAGATATTTTTTAATTTGGTTCTTCACAAATGATATTATTATCAATAATATTATTCTATTAATTTACAATAAATTAAACTAATAGATATAGTGACATATAATATTTTTTTTAGTAGATTATTAATATTTCCTTTCTATCAATCTACTTTTAATTCATTTATAGTAGCTTTATAGAATGAAAATATTCATAACGATTTTATTTGTAAGAGTTAATATTAAAAAATATCTATCCATAAAGAACTAAATTAATAAGGTAATTTTATGAAATATCAAATTAAAAAATATCTTATATGTAATTGACCAAACTGAGAAAGTAATTTTATAAAAGATTAAATTAAAAAATAGTCCATCGGTGAATAACCAAATTGGAGTTTTGCAGGAGAACTTTCTATTTCATAAATTATATGTTGTGAAAGGTCAAAATCATGATGTTTCTCACCTGTTGAATGATTATGATTATTGTGTTGAAAAATTAATTGTTTTATAAATTAGTATTAATTAATTAATGGATTATATTTTAATAATATCATAATAATTAATTTAATAAAAATCATTGTGTAAACGGATTAAATTTTTGTATGTTATAGATAATCTGTAATAAATAGGTTATCTATAAACTTATTTAGGAAAAAAATATCTAACTCACAATTCACCTAAAGTTAATTACCTTATTTATATTAATTAAGATTAGGTTTTACATTAAGGCGTAATTCTGACTTACCTTTCTAAACTATTTTCAGGTATTGTAACTTGTACTCTATCTCTCATCTTTAGTCATTACCATTTGCTTCCTTGATCTCCAATCCCATCATGGAATTGAGCATTTTATCTAATATGATCTAACCTAACCTCCGGTTATTTTGTATGCAAATCAGTATTAAAGCTTACTATTATTCATTGCATTTTCGTTCTGAAAAATTTTACACATATGAATTTGAAACCAATCTGGGTTGATCTAATCTTGTGCCTTTTATAAAAACATTAATCTGGAATATGAAAATTTATTTTTTATTGTCATACTTATGAAACACGAATTTGTAGGTTGAGGTTTTAGAAAATTTTGCTCATGTTTGTGGGAATTTTTTTTTTTTTGGCATCTGATATATTTATTGAATGTTTTAGAGGTTTCCATATCTTTAGGAGCTTGTTGCTTCAAATCTGGCATGTAGTGAATCATATCTTTCTACATTTTGAACCTATACGTGTACCAAATCTGTGTAACAATTTAGAACCCAATTTGGTTTTATTGGCTTTCTTGTCTGCATCTTTAGATGCTTAGAGCATGAAATTTGCATCAGATCCGTACTTAAAAAAGGAGATGGAGTTCCATGTTAAAATAAAATAAACCCTAGAACTAAATCTATATGTAGTGTTCTTTGGAAGTTTTGATTTGTTTTTGTATTACTTTTAGTCATTTGTGATGCCATTTAGACTTCTTTTAATCACATGCGAAAATGTCGAATATGTGGGAAATTGAAGCAGTAAAATATTAGATCTAATTATTTTAAATCGCATTTTTTTCCCATCAATGCTTCGATCTTTGTTGTTGATGTGTTTTTAGTGGTTTGGTGGTGCCAAATCATGTTAAAACGTCTTCTTGAGCTCGGTTGGACCTCTAATGGTGGAAAATGTCATTTTCACATTGGAAGCAATTTGAAGGCAAGGCCCACACACACCAGGGGAGACGTGGGCAGACTCTTGTAGCCCACTTTAGCCCAATTTTTTTATCACATGCATTATTTATTGTCCTCTATTTTTTGGTAATTTTTCTCAAATTTTTAAAAATTTTAGAACATAACTTCTTGAATTTTCATAATATTTCGCACTATATTTTAACCATGTACTCTTTGAATTTTTTATTGAAAACTTTTGTGCGTAATCTACATGCATTTTTGTATAATATATTTTGTCACACTCTTTGTAGTAATGCAATTTGATATGCCAAATAATTTTTTATAATTTATACATTTTTATATTCTTTATTATATTGAAATTAAATTTTAAGCCCATTCTTATATGGATTTTGTGGTAATGGACATTTGACATTTTATGATCATATGCTTACTTATTGTGAGTCTAATCATAAGGTTATCTCGACAAACTTAATCAAAATAACTATTAGTTTGATATGATTTTTTACTAAACATGATTTATTTTGTAATCTTAACCATTAATTATGTACATTTGAATATCATGTCATTTGTTTTGCATGCTCACACTTTTGGTACATCATTGTTAAGAATAATTGTTAATGTTAATTATTGTTGAGCATGATTGAGTGACTTTGTTTGCTATAACAATTACTTTGTCTCTTGACATTTTGTGGTTGTGTGCTCACCCTCACTTATCGTGAGACCAATTATAAAACTATTTTTGGTTAATTTGATTAAGGGAATGTAATATATTATTATAAACAGCCCTTGTATATCTTGTGAATATTTAAAGACATCTATAATATTATAATTGTGTAAAATTTTTACATGTTTGGTGTCTCATAATATTTTAGTTCACAATTAAATTATAAAATTTTGTGAGAGATATATTAGCCATTTATAACAAAGATATATTCTTTTTTGACAAATTATATAAATTGTAGTTAACTATCAATAATGAATATTTATTATTAACTTTGGTTATTGGATTATATGAAATATATTATAAAAATAATAGACATATTATATCATTGTGACATTATTTAGTATAATTTTGATAATATAAGAATTACAATAAATAAGAAATTTTATAAATACTAGAAGATTGATTGTGTAAGGCTTTTATATCAAAGACTTTTTTTTTTTTTGCATTATTATCAATATATTCTATTGGTATTATAGTACATTTCATTTGATATCTTAATATTTCTTGTATTTTATTGGTTTAGAAATATTAAAGACATTAATTGTGCCACTTGAGATGCCTATTAAATTTTCTTGGTCTATTATGGTCCAGGACCTTTAGGTGAGATCATGATAAACAACATTTTTGTATCTATAATTATATTAATTGGATCTTAGAGAGAACTTTTGTTTATGATTATATTGTACATATAATTTAGATTTTCCTGTGTTATTGCTATTCCAGCTATTGTACCCGTATAATTATTTTCTATAAAAACTTTAAATGGGACCCATGATGAGAACTTATAAGAGCAATGAGATGTCTTAATATGATAAGTAATTTTTTATTGTTTTAATATATTCCTTTGGTTTAGTGAAATAATTGATTTTTTTTTCCAAAGATAAGTAGGAGCAAGTCTTTTTTGTGTGAACTGGAATCTCATGGTGTTCTTTTCATTTTAAATATATAGATCCATTATAAAAAAACTTGCTATGCTTTCAGCTTATCTCATAAGACCTTTTGTTTGGTAGGATTTTGTGTGAGTGGCATTTTTACTCTTACTTTTTATGTTGATGTGTCTTCTTTTAAAAAAAGATAAAGACTCAAAAATTTTTATATCCTTAGTGACAAATAAAGTAAATCATATTTCTTCCGTTGTGTTAGTAATCTAAGAATTTATAAAGTTAATAATTGGTTGTAAAGCCATTAGTTATAAGTGAGTCTTTAAGACTTATTATAGGGTTACAAAAGAAATTATAAGATTTAATGTCAAACTTATTGAAATGGCTATAATTAGAGAGAAGGATTTGATTATATGCAACTTTTTATTAGCATCTATTAAAGATATTCTTAGAAAAATTATGACATTAATTAAATTTTATTTTAAAGCCCCACCATATAGATATCTAGATTATCCTTTTCTTTATGTTAAAATTTGTCTGAGGATGTATGCATGATTCAGTAAGATGATTTTTGTAGAATCATAAAAAAAGCACTTATTGCGTATATCAAATGATTAATCTATAAGTTAAAACAAGCTTCTAAGGATTATTATCTAAAGTATAAAAATGTTGCAGTATCTTTTGATTTTGTTATAAGCACTTTAGAATAATGTATCTTTAAGAGATGAAGTATACTTTATTAATTCTTGTAGTATATGTTGATGACATACTTTTAGGTTGTTTTCTTGTTACTTTTGAAGTGAAAAATCTTATTAAGACCTCTTACTTTATTAGAATACAAACCCATTAAGACATGTCTTGTGATATTTAAAGTTTGATTTAATAAACTTTGTTAACTAAGTATTTAAAAAATTATTCCTTTTGTGGTACACCAATTAAGATAAGTGAGAGGTCATCTAAATATTATTGTCCTCAATATTATATAGAGATGACTACAATCGAAAGTATTCCATTTTTGCTTTCACTATTGGCGGCTTCATGTTTGCTCAAGTATAGGGTTACTTAAGTAATCCTGTTTAGGATTTTTGGAAAGCTGCTTAGAAAAATTAGTTGGTACCTACAAGGTACATGAGATTGCATGTTGACTTAAAATGTATATGATCTACTTGTAATCATTATCCTAATTGGATTCAAATTATTAGCTTTGTGTAAGTGACTTAAAATACACTTATATGTATATCATTTGATGTTTTGGAGGAGCTGGTTTGTAATAAAGTATCAAATAAACACTAATAGCTACCTTAACCTCTACATACATCTCATGATGAGAAGTTATTTTATTAAAAAGTGCTAAATAGACATTCACCCCTAACTTATTTAGTTACAGAATATGTCATTTATTATGGGGCCATTTTAAAGTTACATAATCAAGGAAATTAATTTTTGTTATGTATATTTTGGATTTTGACTATTTCATTACGACAATGATTCTACTATATGTTTCTTTCAAAATCACAAGAATTCTATGTGTATTAAATTTTGTTATTAAATTCTTATTTCATTAGATAGAAGATTCGTAAATTTCAAAATCAAATGATATATATTTTACAAATGATATGCTAATTGAACCATTAACCATAAGTTTACCTATTGGAATTTTGTTAAAAAACATGTAACTCTTAGGTGTTGTGAAATTTTTGTTAATGTCTTAATATAGCAAGAATTTGAATTGTGTTCTTTAAGAATATTTTGATGTATTTTAACATTTAGTTAAATTAAGTGTTTTCGAAATATTTCTTTTGCTATTCAATTTATTCAATTATAGAACTTTGTTATCATTTTGACATTATTTTCCTCATTTGATTTGATGTTCTTGGTTTGTCATTTTTTTAATTTTGGTTGCATTGTATATTGATTATTTGATATTCTTGATATATTATATTGATCTATTCTTGTTTGATTTAACAATTGATTAATATTATTCAGGTAAAAAATGTTGAAAAATAAGTTGTTTAATGAATTAGCACTAATTAATTATTAAATTAATTAACATAATATATTTTAATAATATCATAATAATTGATTTAATAATAATTACTTTGTAAATAAATTAATTTTTTCTATGTTATGAATAACCTATAATAAGTTATCTATAAGTCTATTTAAGGAAAAAATATCAAACTCACAATCTAAATAGAGTTAGTTATTCTATTTATATTAATTAAAGTTAAGTTTTACGTTAAAAGATAATTTTGACTTGTGTTTCGATCCTCTGCGCATCGCAGAGGTGCACATTGCATGCGTATCAACAAAACGGTGTTGTTTCCTTCATGTAATTGCAGCCATCCGCGTAATCCACGGCTCTAGCGGGCGACACGTAAAAACTGAAACCGTGTGCTTTTAGGTCGTTGAGTTTGTTGTCTCCTTCAATCATCCATTCATGCACTGCCTCAGCTTTCATCTTTCAAGTTTCTTCCCTCGATTGCCGGCTGCTTTGGATATTGCTGCTCCTGCTGCTAACTATTGCGCGTTGATCTTTGGCTCGAGTGGCTTCTCTCTGCCCATCATTTAAACCTTTTGTCTATTACTCCCATGACAGTTGCCCTAACCATTCTCTTGACTATGGAGCATTTACAGTAATTGCAGGTATGTCTATTTACACTTACCATAATCGGAAGCCACAGTTGAACAAGGTATCTCCGCGACAGCTCTCTACTTTTGCCGAAATCAAAACTTAGCAAAGCAAATGGTAGCACCATCCACGATGGACATTATGGTGCAGAATCTGTCTAACAAGGCTTACTAGTGCATTACATAAGATAATGGATATGAGATATTAAGCTATTAACCAAGCATCATTCATTCATTTTTTTTAATTTCTAGGATTGATTCTAACCATTTCCAGTGTTGATAAAATATATTTATTTATGACTTAACCAAGCTACTGCTCTGGTTGTTAAAACACTACTTGTATAAAATGGATATTTATGACTTAACCAAGTTACAGTTCCCTACCCTTTATTATTGCTGCTATTTCTGCATCTTGTAACAAAAAACAGAATCATTTTGAGGCTTTCACTCATCTCTATATGCTGCATTTGGATATTAAATTACTATACTAATCCCATCTCTATGAGCCACGTTGTCCTTCAATGCACCAGTGCAGCAACCCACTACAAAAAGTAAAACACATAGCACACCATGTTGAGAATGCACACACAACAGAATGGGAATAGAATTACAAAGTAATATGGAAGACACAGAGCAGCCATGAAGAAAGCTACAACAACGGTCCCTATAAACAAACATAGAGCATCAATCAAAATCCTTATCTAATTGGAATTCAAGAGCATATTTTTTTAATACAAATATTTACTAAGTCAAAGACGAATTAGAAAAAGGTAAAAGGAAGAGTAAAAAAAAAAGGAGAGTACAATTGATATTGGAATTTGGAAGCCAAGAAAAGACATGCATTAAGTACCAATACACTAACTATTAAGCAAAAGTTTCTCTAAAAAGAGCAAGATGCCATTGAAGAACTAAGGTTTTATCTCTAGCAAGAACATTGATTTTAGTTACTTTCTCACGTCCACCAGAAATGAGTGTTGCAGCCTAAGAAGCACAGATACGCCAATTCTGCCTGCATACCCGTACCGAATACGTTTCTAGTACAGATATGCACACCGTACGGGTACAAACATATCCCATACATTTCTGTTTTGTCCGTACGTTTCGAAACCTTTTTTCCGTACCGAAACGTTTCGGAAACAGCTCCGAAATGGCTACGAAATGGCTCTGAAATGTAACGATGTTTTTTTCTCCTCATTAACCCTGCCCTTCTTCTCTGTCGAAGCCAACGCTTCTCCCTGGATCTTCTATGAATCTGGATCTTCTTCCACCGTAGCTACGTCTTACGTCGCGTCGCTTGCGGTCTTTGATCTCCTCCTTTCGTGAAGCCGTCTGTTTCTCCATGGTTTTCTCTGGTGGCAAGTGCGTCTTCATCTCCATGTCCTGCCTTCTATTCCACTTCCCCTATTCCCCATTTCATTATTTGCATCTTCAGCCGGTCATTATCAAGTTGCTAAGTTAGAGTACTTTCTGAGAAAAGTTGCTCCAATGTATGTTTATATTTTCATCCACAGATTGGGAAAACTTGGCAATTGCCATACGTTGAATATCTTCTAAATGAATACTAGTATGCTAATCATATTTCATGTTTGATCATCATTAGTTCTATCATGTTTCAATTCCGTTTCACGACATCTAAGTTTTGGGTAATTATATAGTTAATTAATGTTGGTGGTTCTTTTCATTTCATGCTAAGTTTTATACAATTATTGTATTTGGGAAATAATACGAAATGATGATGCCTTTGTTGTTGATGGATTTAACTACAATTGCTTCGGATTTGATGATATTCATGCCCTATATCAGACTGTTGAAATTTGTTCTTTGATTGTCACCTGGTAACTTTCTACTACAAAAAAGATACGCCCTTTTAGTTTGGCATCTATGCTCTTGTCTTTACTAGTAATAATTTTACAACAAAATGTTTTCACTTCCAATAATGTTATTTGTTACTAATTAGTACATATTTATTTATGTTTTCACATTTCATCCATCATTGAAGTGCTCATTTAGATTACATTTGATTGAGTAGAAAAATTTTAGAAATAAAAAATAAAAAGAAATATGCACTAGTCTAATATACATTAGTCTTGTTGTTTCTCCATCATAAGTATCATGGCAACTAGAAGTTCTAATTCTACTAGTAATCCTAGACCCACTGCTTTTACTGAATATTGTTCTAGTAGTGTTCTCAAAAAAGAAGGAACTCCTTTATGGGCTTATTTAACTTTGATTGTTAGAAGTAGAGAAGGAGAAACTACCAATTCTGATGGAAACAAATATTGGAAGTGTAATTATTGTAACCGTGAATTTCAAATATCTTATTCTAGAGTTAAGTGGCATTTATTGAAAGTATCTGATAAAGGAATTTCTATGTGTCCCAAAGTTGATACTTTTTGTTTAGCAGAAATGAAAAATTTGCAAGAGGAAGTTGAGAATAGATCAAAACCAAAAGAAGTGCTATTACTACCACCAGCTAGAAGCTTATCTCCTTTAGGTGTTCAAAGTGAGTATAATCAAGGAAAAAAGAGAGCAATTGGTGCTTTAGAAAAATCCTTCAACCAAACAGCTAGGGAAAATTTGTGTGCAGAAATTGCTAGAATGTTCTATTCTGGTGGTTTATCTTTTAATTTGGCACGCAATCCATATTACATTAGTTCTTATCAATATGTTGCAAATAATGTGATTTCTGGTTTTAAACCTCCTGGTTATAATTCACTAAGAGATCCTTTATTGCAACAAGAAAGGGTAAATGTTAAAAGGTTGCTTGAACTAATAAAAGGGACTTGGAGTGAGTATTGTAACAGATGGATGGACTGATTTACAGCAAATGCCATTAATTAATTTTATGGCTATATGATAAGCATAATTTATATACATTTTATTCTCCTTATTTTAAGTAATTTTAGTATCCAAATATGGCTTTAATGGTCTAATTAGATAAAGTTTTGTTTTAGAAGCCATTTCTATATCTTAGGAAATTATTTACAAGATTTTAGAATTTTAATGCATAAAGTTCTTTAAATGATTCTTGTGAATTTTTCTATTAAATTGTTTTTACTATTTGTGCAGAATTTTGTTGGGCAATGGGAATTTTAAGGATAAAAATTAATACAAAAAAATGATTGAAGCTTCAAGATTGAATCAAGAGCTAAACTACATAAAGGAAGCCACACTTTGCAATTAGAAAGAGGAATCACGTGGAAGACGCTGAACAACACTGGACAACAACGTGGGAATATGAGCAAAACAGTAGCATGAGAAGAGCTGCCAAACACAAACATGCAGAGGCTGAACACGTCGAAGGGAAGAAGAAGCAGCTCCATGTAGAAAAGTCAGCACATTCCTTCGGGTTTTGAAGAGGTTGAAGTATGAGTTTCTCGTTGAAGCTGCAAGATGAAGAAAACACAAAGGAGCTTGCCACGAGTTGCACGTTCGAGTGATGGTTTACATGAGAGAAGCAACACGTTGAAGCTGGCAACATGTAATTCATTGAGGTGCAGAATCTGTGAGATGTTAACGTGGGAAGCTACGAACTGAAGCTGGAGTTCAGGCGAGAAACAAAGGAAGCAACACGAGCTAAGCAAGCTGGAGAAAGGTGACGAGCAAAACAGAGCATGAAAGTGAGTGAAGCTACTGGCTTTTGGAGCTGAACGAAGGAGAAATAAAAGGTGTGGCTAGAATAAAGGAAGGAACAAACACTATAGATGAAGAAACAAGAAGCTTCAGTTTTAACGTGGTGCAGAATATATGTGCTACAATGTTACGCTGAAAACAGAGCATGCAGAAACGCAGGAAAAAAGAAGCTGGATATCACGCTGGAAGCTCCAGAACATGCAGAAATTCGAGAAGAACTTGAACGAGCTGGGATGACAAGCTGAACGAGCTCGAATAGAACAAAGCTGCACGTGATAAAGGATTAAATGAAAGAAACCACGTGATGGAGAACAAAGCTGGTCTGCACGAGCTGAACATGCATAAGATGGGAGCTGAACAACGTTGGACTGGGCAGCACAAAACAAAAGTGAGCTAAACTAGGCTGAACACACGAAGAGGAGAGCTGGAAGGCGAGCTGAACGAGAGGGATAAGATGCCGAAGAAGCAAAGCTGGAGCTGAAGTAAAGAAACTGGGCAGAAAAATGAAGAAGCAGAACGAGCTGCATTCGTGGATATCAGCCTAACATTAGAAGAATATGCAGAATATAATAAAGTAAACAGCGGGGCCCACATCTAAAACACATGCAGAAACACGTACAAATCACGCTGAAGGGAACTCGAGCTAGCTGGAGAAGAAAACGCTGGATCGAAAAGCTTGGGAGCTGGCGTTTATAAATGGCTGGGCACGTGAATAATAACGCGAAGAAGGAGAAGAAGAAGCTGCATATGATTCATTAAAAGAGTCACGTGAACAGCAGCAAGTTTGAAGCGTCCAGAGGCATTCCAAGGAGGATTCATACTTCATTCACAGTCCAGAATCTGCACGCCTCTTTCATATATTCACGCCTCTGATTTATCTTCCAGATTCCAACTTATTCACGCCTCAAAATCTTAGGAAAACCATGCCTATATATACCCTTCGTCTCATTCATCCAAGGAGGCGACATCCATCCTTCATCCATCCATCACGCCACATTAACACACCATCCACACCATTCATTCCATCCATCTTCCATCTACATTCCATGGTTTTCTAATCCACCTTGAGGCTAGCTAGGAGGAGACCTTGGAAAAGCTTGAATCCATGGAGAAGACATAGAATATTTTGGGCTAAGAATTTTCTATTTTTTTCCTACACTTTTTTCTCTTTCATTTATTTTCTTGGTTAAGATGTATTTGATAAAGAATTTGTGTAAATATAATTAGTGGCTGGTTAGACACTAATTAGGAAGTAATTTTTGTTGATTAATTGATTGCATTAGACATCAATATTATCTGAATTTCATGTATGCTTCGGAGGTATTCGATAAAATACATGAGTGAGCGTAATTGTTTAATTTAAGGATTCCTTAATGTTTAGTTGGTAAATTAAATATTTAGGATGATTCAGATGTTAATCAATTAGTTAATCAATCAAATTGGATGTTCATTGATCCTAAAACAAGAATTGACAATTTAATTTGGATGTGAGGTTTTGAATTCAACATTAGATAGTTAATTTCTTGAATCTTGCGTGGTTACTCAAGATAAATTGTTATGAACACAATTAGGAACTCTTAGACCAGAATAAATCACAATTAGAGTAGGATAAGGATAGTGGATACCAAGGGACGAATCCGAAGATAGTCACAAGACCATCTTTCATTCATAATTCATCCAATTAGATAGTAATTAGGAATTTAATTCAATTTAGTTTTAGGATAGCTTAATTAAATAAAAACCCCCTTAAGTTAGGAATTTTTAGAGTCTTTTAATATTTAGAAATACTCAATTAAACATTGAACGCCAATTCCGAGGGAGATGACCTAGGTTGTGCCACTAATTACATATTTTATCAGCCTAGTATTATTTTGAGGGTTATGCGACGATCCGCTCACTATATCTGATAGGGGTCCTATTTTCTTGAAGGCAATTGATGGAACTAAAGAATATAAAGACAAATTCTACATAACTGAGTTGATGAAGTAGGCAATTGAAGAGGTAAAACCTCAAAATGTGGTTCAAATTATTATTGACAATGCCTCTGTTTGTAAAGCTACTGGTAAGATTATTAAGACTGAATATTCTGACATTTTTTGGACACCATGTGTTGTCCACACGCTCAATCTCGCGTTAAAAAATATATGTGCAGCTAAAAACACTGAAACAAATGAATTAGTATATGAAGAATATCATTGGATCACTCAAATCAGGGATGATGTAATTTTTATTAGAACTTTTATCATGAATCATTCCATGAGGTTGGCCATTTTCAATGAATTTGTGCCTTTGAAATTGCTTGTCATTGCTGATAATAGGTTTGCGTCAACCATTGTGATGCTAAAGAGGCTTAGACTTATAAAAATATCCCTTTGCACAATGATAATTAGTGATGAATGGAATACATATAAAGATGATGATGTTGGAAAGGCTAATACTATTAAAGAGTTAATTCTTGATGACTCTTGATGGGATAAAGTTAATTGCATTCTCTCTTTCACGAAGCCTATTTATGACTTGCTTAGATTTTGTGATACGGATAAGCCTACACTTCACTTGATTTATGATATGTGGGATTCAATGATAGAATAAGTGAAGGTATCAATATATAAATATGAGAAAAAGGAACTTTTTGAGCATTCAAGATTTTTTGAAGTTGTGTATAGAATTATAATTGATTGTTGGACAAAGAGTTGTACATCACTCCATTGCTTTACTCATTCATTGAATCCTAAGTAAGTTATATTAATATTCTATACTTATATTGTTGATATTCTTTCCATTTTTAATTTTGTGCTAAATAAGTCTAATTCTCATTATTTTTATTGCATATTACATAGGTATTACACTCCTCAATGGCTTAACGTGACACCAAATAGAGTTCCTCCTCATTTAGATGGTGAAATTTCAACCGAGATGACTAAATGTTTTAATATGTATTTTAAAGATCCTAGGGAAAGAAAATTGGTTCTTCAAGAATTTTCAATGTTTTGTGGAACTTCATATGCATATTCATTATTTGATTCTTTACAAGATAGGTGGAATTTGGGGCCTAAAAATTGGTGGTTAAATTATGGCTCTTCAACTCCAATACTCCAACAGCTTGTATTAAAGCTTCTTCGTCAACCATGTTCATCATCTTGTTGTGAAAAGAATTGGAGTACCTACTCTTTCATTCACTCACTAAAAAGAAACAAATTGAATCCAAAAAGGGTTGAAGACTTGGTTTATGTTCATACCAATCTTAGTCTTTTGTCAAGAAAGAGTGAAAAGTATTCCAGTGGAGTAACTAAGATGTGAGATGAATGGTCGCCATTTGATGGGGCAGGAAGTCTTGAGGTTGCAAATTTATCTTTAGATGAACCAGATTTAGAGCAATAGCTTATAAGGAATGTTACTAATGTCGATGTAGATGAAGATGAAGATTAGTTTGGATTAAAAATTCTAGTATTAATACTTGTTGGAAATATAACTTATTATGAACATCTTATTCATCATTGTAAATTGTTTTATTATTTATGCTATTGTAACTTATTTATTGTTTAATTTAGTTTTTAATGTGTTAAATTATTGAATATATATATATTCCTGTACCCATATCCTAAAATTTTAGAAATTGTCATATCTCACGTATCGTATCGTGTCGTACCCGATACGCGTACCCATATCAGTGCTTCTTAGGCTACAACACTGCAATGAGAAATTGATGACAGACAATAATAAGAAAAAGAAATCAGCAACAAGAGAAATTTTAAAACAAAAGGCTTTAGGTTCCAAGTGAACCGTATAGCAAGTATTGTAGTTACCTTGTATCTCAATCAGATAATGTAGGTGGCACCAATATATATATATATATATATATATATTAGACACAATTTTTTCTAACTTTTTTGTTTTTTTAAGAATAATGAGCGAGGGAAAAGAAAACCTTAACATCTCAAGTACTCATAAACAAGGTTAGATTTGGTTAAAAAAAGATACTGTTAAATTAAGTTAATCATAAAAATATTAAATAAATATGTTAGAAGTTTTAGAAAATATGTGTTTCAAATTAATAAATTGTGGCTTCAGATTATGGTAAGTGTAAATAGACATACATGCGATTGTTGTAAATGCTCCATAGTCAAGAGAATGATTGGAGCAACTGTCATGGGAGTAATAGACAAAAGGTTGAAATGATGGGCAGAAAGAAGCCACTCGAGCAAAAGATCAACGCACTACAATTAGCAACAGAAGCAGCCGTATCCAAAGCAACTGACAATCGAGGGAAGAAACTTGAAAGATAAAAGTTGAGGCAGCGCATGAATGGATGATTGAAGGAGACGACAAACTCAACAATCCAAAAGCGCACCGTTTCAGTTTTTACATGTCGTGCGCTGGAGCCATGGATTACGCGGATGATTGGGATTACATGAAAGAAACGACACCGTTTTGTTGATATGCACGCGATGCGCGCCTCTGCGATGCGCAGAGGACTGGACTCCTTTTGACTTACCCTTTGAATTATTTTCAAGTATTGTGAATTGTCCCTTATATTTGGCCATCAATGTTTGCTTTCTCAATCTCCAATCCAATTATGAATTCAAGCATTTTGTTTAGTATGATATAACTTAATTTTTCATTATTTTTAGTGTATATTGCGCGCGCGTATATATATATATATATGTAACGTTAAAGACACAATGTATTGAGACTTTACAGTAAAGAATGGGAAAGTGCAGCGGTCAAAAAAGGAATGGGAAAGTGATGAGACATATTGAAGTTAAGTACGCAAGTTTCTTTAACACTTAAGTATAAAGCAAGTGTTTTTGAGTTATAATTCTTTTAAAAGAAATGTGTTTTAATACCTATATAAATGTAGTTATACGTTTACTTTAACCGAGTTCCTATGCCATCGGATTTTTTTGGGGATATGTCACGAGGGAAAAATATAAATACATTCTTTTAACTTTAGCTTATTTGTAAATATTTTTTTTAATTTAAGAAATAAAAAATTATCTTCTAAAAATTTAATCTTTTAGTACTCGAAAATTTTGAGATTTTATGATGGGCAATAATGCGCCACGAAAAATTTATTTAATTAAAACTTTTCAACTATAAATAATAAATTAAAAAAATTGAAGTTCTCCAAATTAAGAAGGTAATTTAACCAATTTATATTTTCAAGAGTTTAGTTAAATCTCGGTTTAAAACAAAAAAGAAACCCAAAAAAAAAGCTAATTTTTAAATTTAATTATTTCAACCACACTCTTTATGAATCATAATTACCAATAGCATAATATTGATATTAAAATTGCATTTAAAGATGCAGATAGATAGGATCACTTATTCATCGATTAAAAATATATAACACAATTTTTAAGAGTCTTTAGCCCACGATTGATTAGCCCCTTGAACATATTCAGGTGGCTTATTTTTGCATTGTTTTTTATTTGATTCATGAAGACAAACAATAACGGGTATAAAATTTTCAGAAACTAAACCATATATTTATAAAATTTAGATGCAAACTAACTAAATAATGTATATTTAAAAAATCTTAGAGCACATTTCCTCGTCCTTTTTCTCTTTTTCTTTTCTTAAATAAATACAAAATGATCACCCTTACGGATTTGTGAAATATAAATGCTTGCGCAAAAAACATTGCACAGAGGGGTTGGTAAATAAGGAATTGAAAAACCATTGAAAAGTAGTCAGCCGTAAGAAATCCCAAACAGCTAGTATAGCCTAAATATTAATGAAGTACAATAGAGCTTTCCAAATTAAACCGGCTACGGAAATACAGGATACCACTTTAGAAAAATCACAATGTAAATAACGCAGCCACCCCGATCCCAAAAGTTTCTTCCATTACCCTTAAGTCACGTTTGGTAGGAAGGACACGCGTTTCATAGAAAAAGGAAACAGAGTAGGAATGTAAAAATATCATGTTTAATATGCCTCTCTTCCTCTTTCATGGGTTTCAAGACTCTTTCATACGTGAAAAACAAAATCTTTCATATAATGGATAGAAAGCTCAATTCATCATGGAAGACAAATTTTTGTTTATTTGGCTCCTGAAAAGCGCAATTAGCCTTCGTTCAAACACTTTTTTGATTTTTGTATTTTTGAATTCTCCTTTTATATTTTTGAATTTTTGGTTTCTTATTTTTTATTTTTTTTAAAGCTTAATCTTTTTGGGTTTATTTTAATTAAATATAAATAATATTTTATAATTTTTTTATTAATGGTCATTTTAGACATTTTCTCATATTTCTTTTTTATTCTCATTTTATTTATATTTCACCAAATATTAAAAAGTAATTACATTCTTATTTCTTTTTTTATTATATTAAATATAACTATGAAATACAAGATTTCTTTTCATTTTCATTCTCTTTTTCATTCTTATTCCATCAAAAGCTAATCTTCTGTAAACGAAGCCTTAAAAAGAAAAGACTACTAAAATTAAGGTTACACTCTGGAAAAAAAATTTAAGTAAAATAAAAAATCTTATAATCTAAAATTATATTTAATATAAAATAAGAATAAAAACATCTTTTTGTTATACAAAAATAAACAAATAAGAAAATAATCATATCCTCTATTAAATTATTTTTTAAATTTGTAAAAGTGCTTTAAACTACCCTTAATAAAAAAAATTTAGATATTAGAAATAAAATTATAATGTTTCTCCTTAATTTTTCAATTCAAAATATGTTTTTGGACCACTTATAATAGAATAAAATATAAAAATATTCATTTTGCACTTTTTTAATTCAACAAAAAAAAAATGCGAGTTCGGTGTTTTCTGAATTCTCTCCTTTTATCTTCATTCACATCCCTCTTCCATTCTCCACAGTCGCTTTCCATCTCAGGACGCAGGCAGACGGCTTTCTCGTCGTCTTTCATTCTCATTCAAGGCAAACATAGGAATTTTCCAGCACATTCCCAAACAGTGACTTTCCATCCACAGTAAATGAAAGCACATTTCACCAAATTGAGAGAGAGACTATCAGTACCTGGAGAAAAGGGACGGAAAAAGGAATCGAGATATTTAAGAAAATATTAATTTTACCTCTATAATTATTATTTAATATTTTTTAATAATAATCATTCAATCATTAAAACTAAAAATATTATAAATATATTTTATATACAAAATCACATTTTTTTTTTCATATCAATCGAACTCTAAATGATGAGAATTCCCTCTTTTACACTTTCCCTTTCCCTATCCTCCTTTCCCACCCTCTACCTTGCACCAAACATCCCTAAGATCCTCAACCCACATTATTTGAATTGTTTGAAACAGGCTAAATCATACTTCATGGGCCAGGGCTGACATCGGTGGTTTAGAGTTTAGGGGTAGTGAGAGAATGTACTCAACGGCAGTATTTTAAATCCAAAATTGGTTTCTTTGACCTTGTTTCTACTCAAACAAGGAACTTGCAATATACCATCAATATCAACTTCAATTCGAGGTATTTGCTTTATCATCAAGGCCCCAAGAAATGAAAAAGAAAAGCATCAATATCACCAATAATTAAAAACCCCCTCTACTGACCCAAAAATATAAAAACCCTCTGAAAGCTTGTCCTTCGTTAGACACAAGATGTCGGAGTACAAACCAGAGGCATAGGATTAAACTTAAACAGGTAGATAATAACCTCATTCTTTCACCAAACGCATCTACTCTTGAAGGGCAAAGTCAACACCATATATCTAGCCAAAAGGATATGAAACATTGCAATCAAAAACCCAGAGAAACACAAACAAGACGTCACTGGCCACATCACTAGGTAGCCAAGAAGATACAGCGACAGAACCAAAACTGGAAAATCTTCTTTTCTAACTCCGAAATTCAGGCGTTAATGCTGGGCAGAATTTACCACTCCTTCAAATCAATTTGCAGCAGACAAGACAATCAGACGCAGACCACGGAACTCCCATCATACAACCACTGATCAAATATAGAACAATATTCCATCTACACAAGAGTATAGTAACATGCAACTAAGTTTGGACGACTGATGGCCATTAAATCTAATGGTTTATGAGTGAAACAATGATGGTATTCTGTACGTATAACAAAGGTAGCCAAACGCATGTGCACAAGCATATGGACCTAATGGTTTTGCTTAGTAAAATAAATATATTAATTGCATGTTTGTTGCCATGATTGAAATTTAATAGGATTAAAATTGTAAATGCAGCTTTATCAAAAATGAAAAACCATAAATTGAACTGACTAGCCTACAATAGATGATACACAAAGTAAATATGCTCAAGGCCACACCCCATTCACCCAACGAAAAATATACACACAAGTGCAGAGGTGGTGATGATCAAACACATCTCATTACATCAGTCAGTGCTTCCAAGTCTTGTACGCATACAAGCATGAAAGCATATAGCATTCCAAGGAAAATTAATGCAGCAGCTGAGAAGGAATAACTAATACCCAGACATGGACGAGAAATCATATACTGTGACAGAAAACTACCATATTATGGGATCACAAGATGAAGCCATGCGACAGAAACTTCTTATCTTTGTGAAGTAACTGGTTTCTGGCTTTAGCAAAACCTAAAGTTAGGATCAAGAAGGACAACAATTTTGTGACAGTTCTCAACATGCTGTAGTCTAAATCCTCTGAGCTGAACACTTGGGAGAAAAAGAGCAACAACTTCCAGAGTCAGAACCATCCACCTCTTAAGAATCTGATGGTCCTAAAGATTCAAGGATGAGAAATGAAGTTCCATATTGTAATAAAAGCATGGAGACAGCATACCCACTTATTGCTTCTTCACAAGTATCTTAGGCTAAATATGGTATTATCTTTTAGAAGCCTCTGCAGCTTGCATAAAGAAATAAATTCTACTGAACTAGCACATTTCCCCTAATTCTGTCAAACACACTAATTAGCTAACAGAGCTCAAGCATTTATTGACCATTTTAACTGACATGTTGCATTCGTGAGCAAGAAAAATTAGGTTATCCCTCACCACAATGAAACCCAAAAGTTTGAATCGAAATGAGCAGATATCCTGAAAGATATTAGAAAACACTCCAAAACTCCAATTCTTTGATCATTCACTTTCAATCTTCGCCCAGCAACATGGGTTAATTGAGTGTGTGGCGGACAAGTCACAAAAACTATCAACAATCATATTGACGCCAGCCTCCAACTTATGCCAATAACAAGGAACCACTTCAGAAACAAATGAAAAACTTGATATTTGCCTGTATCATACAAGAATTTGGTGCTCATAACACCAAGTCAGCTAAATTTAATTGCGACAAAATATGAATGCGTGCCATAGTCTGATGTTTAACATGATAGAATAAAATGTCTTTTACCTGCCTTGCTGGAACTGTTAATAACAATGTATTTTATAAATTATGAACTTATCTTTAGAAAGGTATCTGTTCCACTAATTCCAACTGTTCAAATACAAAGGCATGGTTACCTTTGGGATCATATTACTAAAGGCATCTATAAGGCAGCCTCAGCACCAAGTAATTAAAAGAATTAGAACCCTCAAAATAAAGACACTTACAATCAAAATTACAAATAAGTTAGGATAAGTTCTTAATGAACAAAATAAATGAGAAAAACAAGAGAAATGTATCTACGTCCAACAGAAGGAACCAGCTGCCACAAAAGTTACTATTAGAAGAAAACTTTAGCAACCAGACATTCCTGTATAAATCAATAAGCAACCATAAATAAGAAAAATAAGAAACAACGTAAGTCCAACAAGATAAGCAGATATTAATAATAATCATAATAATTGAAAGCCCCCTTGATGTTGCCCCTCCTGTATGATAAGACTGTTCTGAACTTTTTGGCCAAATCTCTGCAAATGTCATAATAGTACAGCAAGGTTAAAGAAGTGAGTCCCAAACTTCCAAGAAAGTCATGGCAAGAGGTTAAGAAATCAGGTTCACAAGAGCTCCAAGAAACATCAAGCCTGTCACAATGTTAGATAACAGCAATGGAGAGTTAAAAACTGCAACATCATGATTAATATGTTATATATCAGTAAGTAACATAAGAACCCATTTATCTATAATGAAATCAAAATCATTTATATAGACATCCCCCATAGAGAGAGACAGAAAAAAAAAAAGCACTCTTAAACTAGATATGACTGCGGATGTAATCTGCAAAACACTGCATTAGAAGATGAGCATCCATTACTTCATTAATGAAGACCATTGAAACGATACATAAAAAACTTCAGAACATTAAATATTTCCTTTTTCGTTGTACATATTCAAGAGAATAGGAATTTTATACCTGAACCATACAACTTTAACTAGTTTCTGCTCCAGATGATTTTTGTTCACCATTAAAATAGGAATGGCACCACACTCAATAACATTAATACGTGAGCTGGAGAAAAAATGAATCCAGGAAATAGTACGTGTGGAAGAATCATATACTTACAAAGACATAACATTTTCACCTTTTTTTCTGTGAGGGCCCTTCAGTTATACAGAAAAACAAGTGGAAATCAAGTGTAAAGTGAATAAGTAGAAAACATTAAATATATCGTTTCATATACAAAGATTAGCTTTCTTAAGGATAGGAAGGAGATAGAGGAGACATTAGAAGCTAGTATTCTCCTCTCTTGGTAAAATGATAACTCCAAGAAGAAATATGTAGCTATGACAGAATTTAAATTTTACACGCCCAAAGATATAAGGCAGTCATAATGGATAAACTACAAATTGAAAAATGCATCTACCAATGCAATGCTAGATTGAATACCAGAAACATTTTGGTTTCCAGTAACAAGAAAATCAGAAACAACTCATGGTTTTCATGAAAAAAACCTTTGACGATGAACATGTGTGATAACGAGTAACTTCTTCATGAAAATATCAAGGTTAAATGTGAAAGGACGTAAACAAGTTCACAGAATGTTAAATTCTATCAACATATAACATACACAAGGCCACCTATGAAGCACATAAAAGTAATACAGATGGTACACAAACCTTTCAGAACCTGGAGGCCTGACTTGACATCAATCAGATCATTTCATATCTGCCATGAACTTCTCATACTCTGAATCTGCACCATATTTTGTCTTCTCTGCAGTTGAAGCGGGGGGAGGCATTGGAGGATTTGTGGCCCAGGGCACATTTCCTATGCTCTGAGATTGGTCTGCACCATATGTTGTCTTCTCTGCAGATGAAGCAGGAGGTGGCACTGAAGGATTGGTGGCCCAAGGCATATGGTCTGAAGTTGGCATGGGGCCAGGGGCGGGAGGGGGAGGTGGTGGGGGAACTGTACCGTAATAAGGTGGATAACCATAAGATGCAGAATAGGTAGGTTGAGCAGTTGGTGGCATAGCAGGTAATGAACTCCCATAAATATTGGCTGATGTAGATTGAGTAGAGGTGCTATTGTCAGACTGCACTCCTGGAGGGCAACTTTGCGGTGCTTCACTAGAAGTTGCGGGCTGGGACAGGGCACCAGGGGGGGCTGCCTGGACTGGAGGATACTGAACACCATATGGAGGCATAGACTGAGCTTGAATAGGAGGGTACATAGTTGATCCAGGAGGAGGAGGACCATAAGGAGCATATGGTGGAGGTACAGGAGGTCCCCATGGAACTGGGGCACCAGCATAACTTCCAGGTGGTGCAGTCCCAAGAGGACCACCAGCAGCATATTGTTGGGATGGATAGGCACCAACTGGCTGGCTTGAAATAGGATATGTGGGCATGGCTGATGCTGGTGGGCCAGGAGGTACTGTAGGCTGAGGAGGCTTACCAGCAACCCTCACTGCAATGGTTCTACCCTCAAGGCGATAACCATTCATGGCCATAATTGCATTATTGGCCATTTGGACATCAGCATACTTGACAAACCCATATCCTTTACTCAAACCAGTCATTCGGTCCTTTATGACTTTAGCCATAACAATCTCACCAAATTGTTGGAACAATTGGATCAGACCATCATCATCAAAAGTGGGTGGTAAATACCCAATATACAAATTAGTATCATCAATTTCCTTTTTAACCGCATTAGCCCCTAAGCCAGCTTGTGATGTACCACCAGTCGATCCAGAATTGTTAGCCCAAGGAGGATTGCTTCCAGAATTGCCCGATCCAATTGCCAATGTGCTGTTCTGCTTTGTTGCTGATTCTGGAACTGTCCCTCCCAGCTCTGCCAAGAAGTTCTGATACTCATCATCCATCTTCTTCCCCGTAGCTCCCTTCACTGGACAATCTATGCTAGGGTGACCACCATCCCCACAATACTTGCAGACCACTTCGCTCTTAAATGTAGAAGTACGTGTAGGACATGCATATTGGCGATGACCGGGTTCACCACACAGCCGGCAATACTCTTCATCCCTAATTGTACCATTCAACGCCGCAAGTTCCCTAAGCTGTTGCCTCTTATGCTCATTCAACACCTCATCCACAGGCTGCAAGAGCTTCTCCACCATACCTGCAGCAGCCTCAAGTGATTCCTGCGTTTCTGCCTCCACAAGGACATGCAAATCTTCATTCTCTGAAGGGTCAGGTTTCAAATCCCTCTTCTGTTGCAGTCTACCCTCTTTCACTGACCCTTTACCCCGAATCACAATTTTAGCACCAGTTTCCCTTTCCATCCGCTTCTGAGTGTTGCCTCGAGGACCAATAATAAGCCCTATAAAATTGTAACCAGGATATTCTTTCATTGGTATATACAGCTTCTTATGAAGCTTCGGTGGCCTATAATCTGCGGGTGGCTTAAACGCGGGGTTTTTCTTTATAATCTGAGATATAATTTCTTGCCTCTCCTTTTGCAATCTCTCGCGCGCACGATATTCTCTAGTGTTAATCCTAATTCCCATATTATCATATATAGGTTCAGGTGAAGGAGATCGAGCACCTTCCGGGCGATCATCCAGAGGCAGACCCGATTGTAGCATTCGACTTATCTCAAGAAGCCGACTATTCAAAGCTTGAATTTCAGGATCAAACTCAATACCGCCCATGAATTCAGGGAGCTGAATCACAGGCTTCGGCTCATCATCGGCCCAACGGGACTTCTTCTTCCTCGTTCCGCTACCTGCTTCACCGCCACTCTGGTCGTTGGAATCGGGTTGCGGGTCCCACCGACTCCGGCGGCGACGTTTGCTTGTAGTTTCCTCTTCACCGCCAGAGTGATCCTTGTCGGTGCCACTCTGGGTATTGTTGGTCAGGCCGTTCTCAGAAATCAACGGCTTCACAATCCCAGGCTTCGAATTGCTATCGGCACCGCCCTGACTGTTATCCAGTCCGTTCTCGTGGCCATTCCCCGTAGCAATTAGAGGATTACCGTTAATGTTTTGACCGACCGAAGCTAGGGTTTTCGATGAATCTTGATAATCGAAATTCGCAGTATGCTCATATAACTTCTGAAAATCTGATGCAAAGTTCTCCGGCGGCGGAGGAGGAGGGTTATGATCGTACGAAGCAATGGTTTCTGAGGGAAGGAAGGAAGGGGGATTAGGGTTCGATTCAAGAGCATCCATGGATAGAATCGCACGACTAGGGTTAGGGTTTGGGTTCAGTGCTCGAAGAGACCAGAAGGGAAGAGAAACACGAAGGAAACACGCAACCACTCGGATATCATACAGCAGTAAGTGAATGCGACCGCCGCTGATTATATAAACAACACGAAGGGCTCCTTGGTTGGCAGCAATCAATATCTATTATATTTTTTTATTTATCACTTAATTTATTAAATTATTTTTTTATTTATCACTTATTTTTTTAAACAAAATAAAATAATTTTTTATTTTACTAATCCACTTCTTACATATTTTTTTTATCATATCCTTCAACTAAATGGACCTAAAATACGTAAGAAGTGCAATTCGGACTTTTTGTTGGATCTGGATCTTAGTCATGACTCATGAGACTACTATAGATTCCATAAGGTCTTCTTTGTCTAACAAAGGAATAAATTTAGATTTTTTTATATTTTTATTACCATTAAATTTTTTAAAATATTTAATTATATGATATTGCTTTGTAAAAATTATATGCTTTTGTATAAATATGTATTTCTTATGTTATTATTAAAAAAGTATATATTTAATATATTTTAATTAAATAATATAATAGTAAAAATATAAAAATGACATAATTTTTTTCCAATTAGTAATTAGTATGGTGACAATTGTCGTGGAATCAATATCCTTTTATAATCTCATATCAAATAGAAGAAAAATTGACATACAATTTTTATATTTTTGTTGTTAGATTCTTTAATTAAATTATGACAAAATATGTGATTTTTTAATAATAATATTATGACAAATATGAACCTTAGTTTTTGACTGTTTTAGCTTTTCATAGTATCCTGTGTTTACAACTATCTGCATATCTGCGTTATCTCTTCTGCTCTCTTGCTCACTTGCTTACTTGCTTACTCTTTGCCTTGCTTACTTGCTCACTGCACACACTACTGTCCATTTATCATCATGAGTAACTTTGATTATGCCTGTTTAGATTTTGAAGAATTTCTACCTTTTATACCTCAAATAGAAAAACCAAAACCAAAACCAAAAGACATAAATATCTTTGAAGCCTTAGAAGCCTTTGAACAAAAAGAATAAAAAAACCTAATCTACAAACATCCACCTAGATACTACCAAAATTTCAAACACTCCATTAGAACCTCATATAGAAATCCCTGTAGTTGACACTCCAGAACCCACTTTAAAGGAAGATCTAAAAAATCAATTAGAAAAAGAAGTGGAAAAAACAGAAAACATAACTAAAGACTCAGAAGAATCAGACATAAAAGTTATCCTAAAACCAGAAGAAACAAATTATTTAATCATTGAAGAAAATGAAGTTAATATGATGCAAGAAGAAACTAGTTCTCAGCCACAAACAGACTACCAAGAATTTGAAGAAATTAGAAACCCAAATGAAGGAATAGTAGAAAAAAGAATGTTATTTAACCAAAAACAATATAACAAACTTCGAGACAAAGAATTAGATTTACAACCTCAAGATCTTACAAAAACAAGTATAATTAAGCAATTGAAAATATTAGTAAAAACGAAAGAAAAGGAAAAATATGCCTGTGTAGTAATAGAAAAGAAATTTCCAATAGAATCAACATTAACTGAAGGAGTTCTTAGAATCCCAATTATTGATAAAACTTTAATCGAACACGAAATACAGAAATTAGATATAAAAGATGAAATAACAGAAATTTATATACCAGGAATACAATTACTAATAAAAGCATACTTTAAAGCTAGAATAAACACACCCATAAAATTATTAATCACAGATAACCGAATAATAGACGATATCCCAAACAGTATCTTAGGAGCTTTAAATGGAAACTTAATATATCAAAAATTAAAATTAACTGTTAACACAAATTTTGCTATCTCTAGAGCCGAGAAAAACATGAATCGAACTCTAGTAGTATACCACAAACTACAAGGAATAAGAATGCCACCCGGAAGTAAAATTATAAGTATTACCGGAATGGTAAGACTTGTATTCTCCAACGAACATAAAATTTATAAAAGAAATATTAGAAATATAACCATAGACAAACACTTTATGCCAGTCTTAGAAGAATTACCTTTAGATAGACGACGAATCACTATACCTAGACAATTACAACTCGAATTAGATAACATTATAGAATTAGGAGAAGAAAATTCTCAAAGAATTTCATTTAATAATAGACTAGGAAATCGAAGTATTAGAATAAATACACCCCAAGAAGTCATAACTATAAATCCACGAAGAAGTATACAAGAATCAAGACCTCTAGAAAGAACCTTAATCAGATCTAGAAGCCATAGTTCTTATGAACCAAATTATCTTTCCGAAATACCTATAAGATCAGAATTATTAGAAATACAACCCAATATCCTAGAAATAGATTTAACCAGAGATTTAGAAAATTTAATACTCGTCGAAGTAATCCAACAAGAAAATTGGAAAGAAATATTAGCCTTAATAAACCCAAAAATAGAAAAAAGTTCAATACACATAGAATACACAAACTACAACATAGAAATACAAGAAGAAGAAACTATTGCACAAGCAATGTTAAGATTTACCCACAGAGATATAATAAAAGTAAAATTATATGTTGAATCAGAAATAAAAAACCAAACTCATAAAATTATCTTAGGAAAAGATTTCCTTGAACATGTAAAACCATATAGAATTCAGAAAGACAGAATTCTAATAAACATAGAAAGACAAGTAGTAATCCTAGAAAAAATAAAATTGGTTTAATGAAATTTAATTACGTCCTAGTAAAATTTAACTACCAAAGATATCAATCACGCAAATACCATGCTATGATTGATACAGGAACAAATATCACAACATCAAAATATAACATATTACCACCCGAATTATGGAAAAAAGACAAACCAATAAGAATGAGTAGCGCTGGAAAAGAAGTACATATAATAGAATTATTTGCAAAAGAAGTACCAATACAAATAGGAAATTATGAATTAAAAATCCCTGTATTACACCAGTATAATGAAATCACTCCTGACATCATTTTAGGAATGGATTTCTTAGAACAATATATGCCTTTACACTTTACCGAAAAAATTCTAATCCTAACAACACCATGTAAACATCAAGCTTGGGCAATAAGAATACAAAACCCATATAACCGAACTGACACAAATTTTAAACTAAAACAAACAAAAGATGAAATTCAATTTGTTCCCAATAAAGAACCAATTATTGAAATCAAAAAAGCACTTAGAAATATAGAAAAACAAAAAACTATTGAAGAAATAATATTTGAAAACTATAGTGAAAATCCTTTAATCCACTGGAATAAATCAAAACCTTACACCAAAATTGAATTATTAGATTATAGCCAAGAAATTTGTAGCAAACCTTATCCATGGACACCAAAAGATAAAAAAGAATTTATTATGCATATAGAAGAAATGAAAAAATATGAACTAATAAGAGAAAGTAGATCTAACTACTGCTCGTCAGCAATGATTGTTGTAAGCGATGCAGAAAAAAAAAGAAATAAATCTCGAATGGTAATAAATTACAAAAAACTAAACAAGTTAGCAATTAGAAACCGGTATCCAATCCCAAAAATAGAACTATTATTTAACCTCATCAAAGGAAAACAAATTTTCAGTAAATTTGACTGTAAATCAGGATTTTTTCAAATAAGACTCGAAGAACCAAGTAAAAAATATACTGCTTTTCTAACCTCCGAAGGATTATATGAATGGAATGTATTACCAATGAGATACCATAATAGTCCAAGTATATTCTAAGAATACATACAAAAACTCTTAACACCTATCAAAGAATTTGCTATAGTATACATCGATGACATCTTAGTATTTTCAGAAAACAAAGAAAAACATGAAAAACACTTAGAAGAATTTATGAAAATAGTAGAACAAAAAGGAATCAATATTTCCCCTAGTAAAGTAGAATTAAGAAAAGAAAGAATAACCTTTTTAGGTCATTATATTAGTTCAAATGGAATTGAATTACAAGAACATATAAGTGTAAAAGCAAAAGACTTTAGAAAAATTACAAATAAAAAAGATCTCCAATCATTCTTAGGACTCATAAACCAAGCTAAAAACTTTATTCCCCATTTATCAAAATATACTGCTCAATTATCCAGATTAGCAGGAGAAAAAACTCCTTGGACATGGAATGAAGAAACTGAACAATTAATTCAGAAAATAAAAAGTTTATGTAATAATTTACGAAAATTAATAATTCCAACCCAAGAAAACATTCAATGGATCATTTATACAGACGCTTCAGAAAATTATTGGGGCGCTACCCTTTACTACAAAAATGACCAAGAACAACACGAACATATCACTAGATATGCTAGTGAAAAATTTAATGATAGCCAAACCAAATATCATTTTACATGGAAAGAATTTTTAGCAATTGTAAAAGCTATAATTAAATTTGAATTATTTATTGTTAATAGTAACTTTATTATCAGGACCGACAACACACAAGTAAAGATGTGGTTAACCAAAGGACTAAGAATCGAAAGATTATCAAACAAAATGCTATATAAATGGTAAGCTGATTTGTCATATTATGATTATACTGTTAAATACATCAAAGGTACAAATAATTTGATTGCTGATTTCCTTTCCAGAGATGGAGCAATCTCAGACAAATAAAGGTACATCTATTCAATACATCGAAGAAGATGAGGATAAAATCCATCTGATTGAACGAATAAATTCCCTCGAAGCACGAGTAAATTCCCTTGAATTGAATATCAGTATCTTGTCATCACAGATGACAAACCAAGTAAATACTCTCAGTAACACAGTCAATTATCTTGCTCAAACCGTGGGTAACCTCAGTTCCCATGTTAACGAGCTCGAAAAACGAATAATTCTCCTTAAAAAAGGAAAACAAGTAATGGGTCATTCACCCAATCCAACTCAAAGTCCAATTCAAACACTACCATCAAGCCCATCTACTTCAACCCATATACCATCGACACCATCCTTTTTAGCTATCCTCGAACAGGAAGTCAAACAAGCCCAAGAACAGACCCAAAAAGAAAAAGCCCAAAATAGTCACTTAATTTATTAAATTATTTTTTTAATTATTAAATTATTTTTTTAAACAAAATAAAAATAATTTTTTATTTTACCAATCCACTTCTTACATATTTTTTTTTATCATATCCTTCAACTAAATGGACCTAAAATACGTAAGAAGTGCAATTCGGACTTTTTGTTGGATCTGGATCTTAGTCATGACTCATGAGACTACTATAGATTCCATAAGGTCTTCTTTTGTCTAACAAAGGAATAAATTTATATTTTTTTATATTTTTATTACCATTAAATTTTTTAAAATATTTAATTATATGATATTGCTTTGTAAAAATTATATGCTTTTTGTATAAATATGTATTTCTTATGTTATTATTAAAAAAGTATATATTTAATATATTTTAATTAAATAATATAATAGTAAAAATATAAAAATGACATAATTTTTTTCCAATTAGTAATTAGTATGGTGACAATTGTCAGTGGAATCAATATCCTTTTATAATCTCATATCAAATAGAAGAAAAATTGACATACAATTTTTATATTTTTGTTGTTAGATTCTTTATTTAAATTATGACAAAATATGCGATTTTTTAATAATAATATTATGACAAATATATGATTTTGTGTACAAGTATATGATTTTTTAATTAAATTATCATTTATTATATTATAATTAAAAAAATCGTACATTGATCATATTTTGATTAAAAATTTTGATATTAAAAATACAAAGAAGTATATTTAAATATAATCGTTCAAGTAGTTATCTTTATGAATTATTTATATAAAATTAACATAAAAACTTTTCTAAGATAGATCAATGCAATATTTTACAATTATAAAAGTTCATATAATATGAATTTGATAGCAATATTTTCTTGATCAAATTGCATAAAACTCTTTTAGAGTTTGAGTTATATGCAAATGATTTTTTTAATCTTTAAAATTTGTTAATAAAACTCTTAAATTTTTAAATTTGTACAAATAATTCTTCTATCATTAGTTAGCCCATTATTTCACTAATAAAATGTAACATATTCATAACAATAAATTTCTTGAATTTTAGTTTTTGTAAATATAATCTCCCTAACTTTTATATTATATGAAAATAACCTTTTAACGTGTCATGCTCTATCAATAAATATTTTTTAAATATTAAAAAATTTTAAGAAGTTTATCTCTTAGCCCATAGCTAGAGACTAGTAAAATGAGTAAGATAACACAATTTCAAGAAACTTACTTATCTCTCTTGAATGTCTCCAAATTCAAAGTCACAACCCTATAACTTCAAGCTTTCAAACTCCAATTCCTTCCCTTTTGAGGCTTCGGCAAGCATGGATGAGAAAGGTATTGTTTAATTAAATGCTCAAGGTGATTAAAAACAAAAACTAAGATGAAGAAGATTATTACCTTAAACCTCTTTCTCAAATTCTTCTCTCATGTTTGATCAAGCATATACACCTCAAGAACAAATCCTAAAATTTGGAGATGAAATTTGGTTAAGTAGAAAGCTCACAAGATTCCTTACAACTTTCCCTTCTAGATCGAAGGAGGAAGATGACTTAAATTACATCATACAAGCAAGAAATATGTTCTCTTTCTTCTCCCTTTTCTTCCACCATGAAAGCTTCTCTCTCTCTCTCTCTCTCTCTCTCTCTCTCTCACACACACACACACACACACACACACACACTTCAACTAAGTGGAGAAGATAAAATGAATTAAAACTAATGAAGTGGGGATTTTGATATATGGTTGGCCGACAATACATGAGTGGATGCTAGGTTTCCTTGTACCAATATTACATTTGATAACTTGGCTTGGTGGTCATGCAATACGATTGGATAATTTTATTTCATGCATTTTAGCAATAAAACTTGATATTCCTATATATATGTATATTGAATAATTAAGCTTATACTTCATAATTTTTTCTTTGACTAGATTGTAAACTTAAATTAATAAGAGTCATAGTTATTAAAATAATAAATCAAGATTAATAGTAATATAAATACTAAAACTCACACATCCCTTATTTTACTTTCTTCATTGATTTGTGAATTTATTTATTAATCCCTTACTTTACTACTACCACTAGCTAAGGTAACACCAGATGTCACGCTTGTATACCCACACGTGTACATACATATATGTTTGTGTGCACTTATATGTGTATGTACATGTGAGTGCATGTACTTGCATATTCATATGTGTAAATGTATGTATATATGCATGTGTACTTGTACATTTATGTATATAAGAGTGTAATTAATACAGATTAGGCTTCATTTTATATGTAATTAATTTTATATTATAATTATAAATGATATAAAAAATTGTTTTCACACAAATAATCATTGCTATTGTATAATTAAGTTGCTCTTAGTCTTCAATAGCGCAAAACAATTTTTTTAAGTATTTTATACATTTTAATCATACATTTTTTATTTTACATATTTATAGTAATTTTAAAAATTATTTTAAAGTATTTTATCAATCAATTCAACTAAATACATGTTTGTTCCTTTTACTAAATATTATTTTGCAAAAGTACTTTTTTTTTAATCTATGAAAGTTTGGTGCTAGTTTTAATTTCATTTTAGTTTTTTTTTTAATTTTGCTCTATTTGTTTGTTAAAGCTTTTAATCTCAAATGCTTACACTATCGAATTCATCAACATACATTACTAACCTATCATACATGTAGCCAAAGAATGCGAACTTCAACAAAACAAAGTTTGACAAATTTCAATTTCGATTAATTTGGATGCAAGCTCTGGCCAGAAACTATTGTTTTATCTTTTGTGTTGTGTTTGACAGGGTTTACTCACAGCACTTGAAGGGTTGGTTCTTGGAGTCTATCATAAATTTTGCATATGCCACCCTAAGATAATAATTTTAGAAAAAAAAAAATCTCTGGTGTTGAAGGCCAGAGATCAACCCGTTGTTACTACGTCAGAGGAGGTAAGTTTATTTGATAGATTGGTGGGCCAAGAGTAGAAAGCATACTGAAATTTAGAGGAAAAGTTATAGTTTAAGATCTTAAATTAAAAATATTAATATTGAAAAATTTTAAAATTTGAAATTATATTGAAATATTCTAAAATTGAAATTTTAAACTGTACAGAAAGATTATAATTCAGAATCTTAAATTAAGATTTTTTATTATAAAAGTCTTAATAATTTCAATTTTTAAATTCCTTCAATAAACATATTTTTAATTTGAGATTTTAAACTATAATTTTTTTAAAATTATAAAAATTAGTAGTGCTACCCAAGATTAAGAAGAGGTTTGATAATGAGTTTTAGAAATATGCAAAAGTATTACCTTATGTGGGGATGCTGAGCATGAAGGCGTGCAAATTTTTTACACTTCTCGGGGGAGTGCCCCACTTATCTCCTAAATTTAGATTATCTAAATGTAATTTGAATAGTTTAAATTTATTTTTTTTTTATTTTTTTATATCAAACATTATTTTATAAATCGACAATTAATTTTTTTTTTCCATTTTCCATTCTACATTCTTAAAAAAAATCAAAATACAAAAAAATTTTTTTTTGAGCCATCCATATTTGGACATCCCTCCATTAAAAGAGCAATCCGCTGAGTATGAAAGTGTTCAACTAAGTGTTTAGTAAGTGCCAATAAAAGCTACTGAAACTTAGTCAGTTTCTTCTTCTTTTCCTTTTTTTTTTACCATTTTTGAAACTTTAGTTAAAAAAAAAAAAGAAATGATGTACATACAATTATTAGGAGAGAAATGAAAGTATTTAAAACATTTTTAGGACATGATTGAAATATTTGTCAAATTTAAGAGATGAAACTAAAATTTTGTCAAACATCATTTTATTGGCGTTTGCATGTTTTGGCCATGTGTACAACAAATAAGCAACTTTTGTTATTAATTTGACAACATTAATTTACATAAAAAATTAAAAAATAGAAATAAAAAATAATTTTATAGATAAAAAATAACTACCACAATATTACTTTAAAAAGTTATAAAAAAGATAGATATTATTAAATAATGATTCCAATAATATAATAAATATTTCTCACAACTTTTCATTTTCATTTCAATTTCTAAAGATATACCAAATGTGCCCTTAGTCTTGAGGAAAGAATTAAAAATTTTGACATATGTAAAAAGAAGTTAACTGAAAAAAAAAGGTTAAAATTAAAATTAATTCTAAATTTTTGGGACAAAACGTATTTTTCCCTAATTATATTTATATTATTCAAACAAGAACTTTTCACCAATCTTATTATAATATAATAATTATTAAAAAATTTAAATTTTTTTTCAAAAATACAATACATATCACCTTTGTGTTTGTATCCTTCCTAAATTAACTTATACTAATGACATCCTGTTTATTTATATATATAAGATTTGAATTCTCTTTAGTAACTTTATTCTGGGCAATTGTAGAAAGAGAGTTAGAAAAAGATAGTTAGATTTACTCCTTGTTATTCTATTTCTTTTAAATAATATGGGAAAGGTTATACAAAGCATAGATATAGATATATTCATAATTCCTACCTCATTGCCCTATTGAATTTTGCTGTTTCCTTGATCCTTGATGTCGGATAAGATTTGGAAAGAGAAATGAAAAGGCAAAACAAACACAACTGAATATACCTTAGGAATCCACCCAAGATATATCAAGTTAAGGGAGAACTCAATTTAGAGTTACTATGAAAATATATGTTATTCACTCCAAAATGACTTTCCTTGTAATTGTTGTCTAACCACCTATTTATATTAGTTTTGGTAAAAGGCCCCTTCCTTTTTCTAAGCCCAAGCATTAACTAGAAATAATTAATATTTCAAATATCTAAATGACTATACAATTTTCTAGCGTTTGGAAAACTAAAACTCTATTTCTTAATGATTTGTTCAAAGACTTTAGATTAGTAATTTATATAATTCATGCATCTTTAATTTATTATTCTTGAATTTCTCCATCATTCTCCCTCGATTGGAAAAGACTTGTCCTCAAGTCAGATTCTTCTTGTTCCTCATATGGAGATAAGTCAGAGACATTGAAAGTTACTAAAACTTTGTAGTCTCCTAGTAGCTCCACTTTTTATGCATTTTCACCAATTCTCTTCAAAATCGGAAAAGAACCATCAACTTTAGGCTTGAGCATTCCAAAATGTCCTTATTGGAATAGTTCTTTGCAAAGAAGAATCCATACATGATCTCCCTCCTTAAAACTTGCTAGCTTTCGAAATTTAACAGCTTGTTTCTTATACTTTTCATTTTGTTGAAGAATTTTCTCTTCTACCTTTTGATGCAAATTTTGAATTTCTTTTACTCTCTTTTTAGCATCAATATTGAAAGAGTGATTAGTTGGAATAAGAGCCAAGTCTAACGAGCTAATAGGATTAGATTCATGTACCACCTCAAATGGACTTTTACCTATGATTTTGCTTTGAGATCGATTATAAGCAAATTCTGCATGTTGTAATTGAAGGTCCCATTGTCAAATATTCCCTTTAACAAAGGACCATAGTAAATTTCCCAACCTCTAATTAACAACTTCAGTTTGTTGATGATGTGAGAAACCAAATTGAAAAGTGGTTCCAAGTCTCTTCCAAAGAGTTTCACCAAAAGTGACTTATAAATTTTGTATCACGATCAAAAGTGATAGTTTTTGGAATATCATGAAGTTTGACAATTTCTTTGAAATAGATATCTATCACATGATATGCATCCAAAGTCTTGAAACATGGCACAAAGTATACCATTATAGAAAACTAATCTATTACTACCATGATTGAAGATTTAATCTTTGTTTCTTTAAGTTTTTGGCAATCCTACCATGAAATCAATACTCACATCTTCCTGTGGTGCATTAGGAACTAGAAGTAGGGTATATAAACTCATATTTTGACTATGACTTTTGGCCATATGACAAGTATGACATCGTTTAACATATCTTGAAACATCATGAACCATATGAGGTCAATAAAATTTTGCTTGAATAAGAGTAAGAGTCTTATCTAGCATAAAATGTCCTCCAAGTCCTTCACCATGTGCTTCTTTGATTATTGCCTATCACAAAGAGCATTGGGGAATACATAATCGATTATTCTTGAAAAGGAACTTATTGTGTAAGAAGAAATCTTTAGAAGTGCCTTTAAAACATTCACTTAAAATATTAGAGAAATATGAATCTTTTTCATAGAGCTCCTTAAGGACTTTAAATCCAATAATCCTTACATCCACTGAAGAGATCAATAAACATCTTCTACTTAATGCATCGGCAAATTGATTTTGAGTACCAACCTTATGCTTGATCACAAAGGTGTAGGCTTGAAGAAATTCCATCCACGTCACATGTCTACTATTAAGTTTATGTTGCCCATTAATGTACTTCAAGGACCCATGATAAGAGAATAAAATGAACTCCTTATAAATGAGATAATGCTCCAATCTGTCAAAGCTTGAACAATGGCATAAAATTCATTATCATAAGTTGAATAATTTCTCGTTGATCCATTTAATTTCTTACTAACATAGACACCCTAACATTTGAAGCATCACAACATACTTCAAAGACCTTCTCAAAGTTAGGCAATATAAGAATAGGTGCTTTAGTCATTTTCTTTTTTATCAACTTAAAACTTCTTTAAGTTGTCTCATTCCACTTAAAAGTTTCTCCTTTCAAGCACTCAATGATAGGAGCAACAAGAGTGCTAAATCCTATAAGGAACCATCAGTAGAAAGATGCGAGACTATAGAAGCTTCAAACTTCTTAAAGAGAATTTGGTGTAGGCTATTGCACTATCACTTCAACTTTATTAGGATCTATGCTAATTCCATTACTAGAAATGACATACCCTAATAAATTTACCTTATCTATAAAAAAGTGACACTTTTTGAGATTCGCATACAAATGTTATTTCTTAAGCACCTTAAAATCTTCTTGGATATTTTCCATATGTTCCTCTAAGATTTTGCAATAGATTAAGATGTCATCAAAATAGATAACCACAAACTTTTCAATGAAAGCTTTTAAAACATAATTCATAAGGCGCATGAAAGTTCATAGAGACCATCTCTTATTTTGAACATCATTTTCCATTCATCTCCAGGTGGCATTCGAATTTGATAATATCCACTCCTCAAGTCAATATTTGAAAAGATCACTGCACCACAAAGTAGATCATCAAGACAAGGTATATGAAATTGATATTTAATTGTAATTTTATTTACAACTTGATTATCAGTGCACATCTGCCATGACCTATCTTTTTTAGGAACAAGAAGAGCAAAAATTGCACAAGAGATTAAACTTTCACGAATTAAACCCTTTTGTAATAGCTCATGAACTTGATATTATAAGTCTTCATGCCCTTTTAGACTTATCTGATATGTTGCCTTATTTGGAATGGAAGCCCAATCACTAAATCAATGTGATGTTGGATTCCTCTCATAGGAGGAAGATTATAAGGAATCTTATTGGACACTATATCTTGAAACTCTTTAAATAAAGGTTTTAATACTTATGGGATCTCTTTTATAGCTTCGTTCTACGCCAAAATTATGAGTGCATATACATCAAAAGAATGATTCATAATCTTGAACAATTGAGACTTTAAGAGAAAAGAACTCCCTTTTCCCTTAGAAGAATTAGGTTTGTTCTTCATTCTATAAGGTGCCAATGTGATCTTGATGCCATCCTTGATAAAAGAATAAGTATTCTTATAACCATCATGAAGCACTCATCAATCATATAACCATGGTTGACCAAGAAGCAAGTGGCACGCATCTATAGGAATTATGTCATACAAAACTTCATCTTTGTAATGTTGGCCAACAAAAAAATTAAATTAAACATCTCTTGTTAACATGCACCTCATTGCCTTCCTTGAGGCAAGATAGTTTGTAAGGTTCTGAGTGATCCTCTACCTTGAGTTGTAACTTTTCTACTATAGTAGTGGAAACCACATTCTCATAGTTGCCATTATCAATTATTATTGTGCATACCTTAACATGTGCAGTATAATGTGTGTGGAAAATATTATGATGAAACCATTTATTATTTTCAGCATGTGTAGGCTTCAAGATGTGTTGAACCACTAGAACCTCTCTTTGATCTCCATAAGTGACTTTTTCTTCATTATCTTCATTGTCATTATCAAGATAAGAATCACTTATTGGCTTATCTTCACCTTCTTCAACAAGAGATATGACTTTCTTATTGGGATACTCAAGGTGATGTGGCCAAATCCTTAACACTTGAAGCATTGATTAGAGGCTGAGTCAAAAGCATTATGAGGCCTAGTTCCTTGTTTTGGAATTGTCTTAGAAGAACTATCCCTATTTGTTAGTAAAGGTTTAGAGGTTAAAGCACTCTCTTAATTAGAGACTTCCTTTCTACTGAGATTATGAGAATATTTTTCTTTTAATTACTTCTCTAATTGAATTGTGAATCTACAAACATCATTAAAAAGTCTAACATGGTTGCAATTGAACAATCTCTAATCTTTAGTCGAAGAATACTAAGATAATGAGTAATTATTTGTTCTTCAGGCTCCATGACATCACATTTCATCATAAGATGCTCAAATTCAGTAGTATATTGCTTTATGGACAACTCCCCTGCCTAAAAGTATAGAATTGATAGAAGGAATCTTGCTTGTAACTTGTTGGAAGAAATTTCTTTTTAAGCTCCTTTTTCATCATTTCCCATGTCGTTATCCATTGCTTTCCTGCACACTCTCTTTGCCTCTTCAAATTTTCCTACCAAATCGAGGCATGCTTCTTCAACTTCATGGATAATAATTTCACCTTCTTACTTTCTAGAATGCTCTTGTAATAAAAAATATAGTCAACTATAGCCAACCAATCAATGAAATCCTTTGGATGTAATTGTTCTTCAAAGTTAGGAATATCTACTTTCACATCATAATCTTTGTGAGAATTGTGATTCCTTTGGCAAAATTGAGAAGAAGCCTCCTCTCTAAATGAATCAAATTCATCATTGTGAAAGTGGTTAATCTCTTTCTCTTCTTCAACATTTTCTAAACCATGACGTTGATCATCGTCATGTGTGGCTTGAAGATGCTCAAGCTATTGTTGTAGTTGTTGCACTTGCCTCCTCAACTCATCCATTTCAATATCATAGAGATCATGTTCATGGGTGGTATTCTCACCTTGATGTTGACGACGACCAGCCATGAAAAGAACCGAAACTCTGATACTAACCTGATGCCAGATAAGAACTAGAGAGAGAAATGAATAGCCAAGAACAAACATAACTTAATATATTTTAGGAATCCACCCAAGATATATAAAGTCAAGAGAGAACTCAATCCAAAGTTACTATGAAAATATTCTATATTCACTTTAAAATGATTTTCTTCACAACTATTGTCTGACCACCTATTTATATTAGTTTTGGTATAAGGCCCCTTCCTTTTTCTAAGCCTAAGCATTAATTAAAAATAATTAATATTTCAAACATCTGAATGACTACACAAGTTTTTAGTATTAAAAAACTAAAAATCTTTTTCTTAATGGTTTGTCCAAAGACCTTAGACTAGTAATTTATAGAATTCATACATCTTTGATTTATTATTCTTAAATTTTTTCATTAATTTATTATTCTTGAATTTCTTCATCAATCTTCCTTTTCGTTATTATTTTAATGCCATTTGAAAGGGCAAGGTTTTCAACCTCGAAACAAATAAATAGCATCCCTGCTAATTTAGATTACATCAAAAACTAGAAGTTAAAGAGTTGTCATTCTCAACCTTATATTTAATCAATCAATCAAAATCCTAAGGCTGTATTCTACATGTTTAGAGAAAGTTTATTCAAATCAAATGACCATTGCAAATTTATATTGTATGACTTTTTTTCCCCCTTAAAAAAAGTTTTAAAAAAGACTATAGTAACTTAGTAGATAATTATATTTAAAGGTAAATTATATTTCTTTCATATAAAAAATATCTAAATTATATAAATCTTCTTCTATTTTGAAAATTTATGCTCTTTTTTTTTTAAATTAAAAGATACATTATATTTACTTTTTTTGTTGTAAAAGATGACAACAATTACACTTATTTTGATAAAATACTTATATATATATATATATATTACTTATATAATATACAAATTATTAAATATGTATTTGAATAACATAAAAAATATTTGATCTTCTAAGTTTAGAATAAATTAAATTATAATTTTAATACAAAATAAATATAATAAAATAAAAATTAAAAGATATTTTAAAAATTTATATTTGCAAAAAAATAAAAAGAACGTTATTGTGTTTTGGTCATTTTTTAAATTCATGGAAGTTTGTGTATAATTTTATAATAAAAAAGGAAAAAATATACTTTTAATCTTTTAATTTTATCTCATGTTTTGCTTTAGTCCTTTAACTTTATTTAATTTTAATTTTGTCATTTAATTTTATCTTAAATTTTATTTTCATCTTTTAACTTATTTGATTTTAATTTAATCCTTTAATTTTATCTTATATTTTACTTCTGTCTTTTAATTTTATAAGTTTCAATTTAATCTATTATCTTTACTTATATTTCATTTTTATCTTTTGATTTGATTTGATTTTATTTTAATTTGGCCCCTAACTTAAAAAAAAATACTCAAATATTCTTTTTCCCTTTCATTATTATTATTTTCCCTTGTTGATATGAGTAAGTCACATGTAATTTAATAATTTGTATTTGCATCTTCGATTTTATATTTTATTTTTCTATAAACTAAATTGATTGTTACTTGATAGTTGAATTTATTTTATTCATGCTTTTCTCATTGTGATATTACTAGCCCAATTTATTTTCTAATAATTTTAACTTTTAATTCATTCAAAGTCTAAATATTTAAATCTCTTTAATTTGATAATATTAGAAAAAAATATTTGAATAGCATTTTAAAATTAAAGCTCAAACTGAAATAAAATAATATTAAAAAAGGTAAAATTTGAGATAAAATTGATATATCACATTAGAACCAAATAAATTTCAAGTAAAATTAAAAAAATTAAATTATAACTAAATAAAATTAAAAGATAAAAATAAAATCTAAAATAAAATTAAAAATTAGATTAAAATTAATAAAATTAGAGAAAGAAAATATAATTTTAAATAAAAAAAAAATATATTTATCTTAAAAAAGATTATATAATTTTAATATGTGTGAGAATACTTACCTATGTACATAAATATATTATATAACTTATTTATATCTTTCATGTCCTTTTACTAAATTTTTAATGTGCGTAATACCCGTAACTTTTTGATCTCTTTTAACCATTTGGTGACTTTTGTGTTCAAAAAGTCAGTACAGGTTCACGTGTTGTCAAGATATCTGAGAGAGCTCACATGCTCCGCACCATACCACAATCCTCTCTTCAAGATTCTCCTTGTCTCTGTAATTCAATCCAAATCACAACCCCACTTTTGGCTTTTCATCCTTCTCAAGACGCGGCGCTCCTCATTTACACCTTTACCCCGCAACATAACATTCCAATCCTGTCCTTTTTCACCACGCGAATTTCCAAATCTACCCTCATCCTCAATCTCCTCGCCATCATCAATTTGTCTTCTTTCAATTTTTTTCCCTTTTAAATCCCATCACTTTCATCCTTATCATGACTCGCAACCTCGCTGACTCATCCAGTGGTGACCCATTCGACTCAGCTTATCATGAGGCGCTTCAGGCGATTCGAGCTCATTGAAGAACCTTTCGTCTTCAGAGAAACCTCTATTGTTTCTCCCAGAACCCTCACTTTCCCCTCGTTCATTGAAGAAGATCTTGATGTTGGCTTCGCTCTCGATCTCTTCAACTTCAACCCTTGCTCGCTTCCGAGCCCCTTTGATTTTGAAGCATACGACGTCGTAACTGATCTGGTGCGCATTGATCGAACGCCGTCGTTTAAGCAAGTTCGCCGAGTCGAGAGGCTGCTGGGAACTGAGTTCTACTTGCAGAGCCTGAGCAACCGTGTCACCGAGTTGGAGTCGCGGTTCGATCGGCTTTTGAAGTTGAAGGAAATTAACGGCGGTGAGCGTAAGTACACGTGGACGGCGGAGATCAAGGGGCCGGAGGAGGAAGGGTTTGATAGGAAGTACAAATGGGTTGCGGAAATTGTAGAAGAAGCGAAGAAGAAGGAAGAGGAGAAGAAGAAGAAGAAGAAGGGTGGGATTGCGAAGAACTTCCAATGGACGGCTGAGATTAAGGGGAAAGGAGAGGACAGTGGGAGTTCAAGAAAATATACATTTCAGGTAGAGAGTGGTGATTTTGGGAAGAAGAAGGAAAGTGAAAAGGAAAAGGAAAAGAAGAAGGAGAAGGAGAAGAAGGGCAAGAAGGATCAGAAGAAAAGAAATGAATTGCGCATTGTGGAGATTGAAGAGCCCAGTGACGAACGAGTTGTCGTTTTAAGACAGGTATGGTGACTGACATTTTCTCTTCTTTGATTATGTTTGATGCAGACAAGCTAGCTTCTTGTGTCGCACTGTATCTGTTGGTTTAATACAGCTCGTTTACTAGGGGTTCATGTAAAATGGTTATAGAGGTTTCCATTCCTCGCAGGGGTGGATGCGTATGATCTTGATCTGTTTTTCACTTAGACAAGGAATGGCATATAGTACTAAACAGAAAAATTTAATTTGGATTATAACTTTTTTTCTATTCCTCATTATGGCTAGGGCTTGGTCGGATCAGCAAAATTGATTATGTTAGTTGGATTGGTGTTTGAGCACGTAGTCTCAAAATGTGGCCGATTCAGACGAGCAGGCGACTCCTTGATGCATTTGTTAGATTGTAAAAAAATTTTGGGTGAAATGCTACTGATCTAAAAATATTGTTTCAGGATGTTATTTTTTCTTTGTGACTCTTTCTTTTTAAAGAATTTAATAACACTGTCACGAGTTTTTATTTTTATTTTTATTGGGCCACAGTGACATTACCACTCGGTTGGCCTTATTTTCTTCCATCTCGGTGTCATTGTCACTAAGTTGGCTATATTTTCCTGCATCTGGGTGGTAGTGCCACAGAGCTATTATTATATTTTTTTCTCCTTTTTCATGAATTTTATTTGTATTTTTTTAATGATAAAACATGTGTTTTATTTATAAGAACATCGGATTCATTAAATATAAATTAAATTCAGTATCAATTAAAATAAAGAAGTTGATATTTAGTAATAAGAAAAGGTTATTTTATCACATTTTTTATAAAATTATATAAGTATTAAAAATATAAAAAAAATTATTTATAGTAGCTTCTAGTATCATAATGAGACTTTTTAATTGCACGCTGTGGTTACTGATTCTCCAACTATTTTTATTGTTATTATTCATGTGATGAGTTGTTAGCATTGGTGATTGGAGAAAAATTTAAATTCAAGTGTGAGGATTAAATTGGAGAAGTTAATTTATGTAACATTTCAAATCCTTATCATGACGATTCCTTAGGCTCAAGATACTCTATACCTGACTAAATGTCAATGCATCCAAAAGTAATTTTGAGAATTGTCCATAGGCCTAAGACATTTATTGTGATGTCAATGTAAACAACATTATAGTTTGGGTCACCTTTGGTCTCATTCTTTATATCGACACCACAACAAGGGTCTTACACCTTTGGGTTATTCTTAGAATTACTTTTTGATCCATCAACATTTAGTGCTGAGAACAACATTAAGTACCTTGAGCCTAGGGGATTGTCACAACAATGTTTATGATGTCCTATGAGTCGATTTTTCCGGTTCAATCCTTATACTTGGATTTAAACTTTTTACGTGCTGCCAATGTTAATAATTTACCATAAGAACAAGAACAACAAGAACAATTGGGATAGTAGTGACCATAGAGTTTGAGAAAGATACCTTGTTATGGCAGAGCCACTATGAATGGTTCTTTTTATATTTTTAATGCTTATGCAATTTTATAAAAGATGTGATAAAATTATTTTTGCTTATTACTACATCTCAACTTATTTATTTTAGTTAATATTGAATTTAATTTATATTTAATGAATCTAATAAGATAATCTTATAAATAAAACACATTTTACCATTAAAAAATTGAAACAAAATTCGTAAAAAAATATTGCAAGATATTATGTCCAACTCACCAATTCAGTGGCAATGCTGTTGAATGCTGTTGAGTTTCAATAGAAGTAGGATAAATCGGTGGCAGTGCCACGGAGTTCTTGAGAGAAATGTGACTGCCACTGAGTTCCTGAAAGAAAAGTGGCAATTTGACAGTAATGTCATTGAGTTGAAAGAAATATAATATTTTAATGCAATATTTTTAAAACTATAGCATCTGTTCCATAAATTTTTTGTATTGTAACAAATGGATCAAGGAGTCTGAGCAGGCAGCGATAATTGTTTATGTCTACTTGCTTGAATCTATCGAAAAAGAAAGGTTTACTAGTCTGGTCTATGAAAGGTCATAATCAGGTCTCAAGCTTATCATTACAAAGTGCCATATTTTAAAGAATTATTGATATTGCCTTGTTTTATGGGTCTAGGTCCTTGTTTTGTGGATACCTTGAATTTTGGTGCGTGGCTTATGGACCATGTCTAGAATATTCTTAAATTCATAAAACTAAAATTAACATTTTGGTTACTTGCTTATCCAACATATTCCCTGTTGATTCAATTACATGTTGCTTGTTTTTGCGTTAATTGTGAGAAATGAAAGTCCACTCATGAATACTGGCATAGGTTTCATACAATTTTATAAATAATGTTTTTTTTATAATTATTTCTATTGATCTGTTGAGCAGATTACTTTGAACAGGGAACACCCTTTGAAGATTCTGGGAGACTAAATACCTTTATTTTTCTAGACAACATGTAAATACGGAAAATATATTCATTTTTCTGTCCAAATCTGAAAGTATTATGAACGAGACCTACTGTTCTTACAATATCTTCGCAGTCTCGGCCATGAATATGTAATATGATTAGTCAGTGCTGAATTTTAGGTACTGTCAAAACCCAAAAACAAAAGGGGGAAAAAAGTCAATTGTAAGTTTTTCAAGTTGAATTAAAAGCGTAATAGTTTAAATTTTTTATTTTTCGCCGTCTCAATAGTTTTGATTTTCAACCCAGGAAGTATGACATGAAGCATAAGGGTTTGTTTGGACAGGTGATGATGGAGGAGAAGTGCGTGGAAAGTGTTGTTGAAACTTTTTTTATTTTTTTAAAGTTTGTTTCAAAGAGAGAAGAGAATGAATGAATAGTTTTCGTTTAATTTTCCAGTCTTCCCATCTATTATTTTGAGTTCTTCCCATCAAGGGAATTTTGAAGGACAAATTAATTATTTAATAGTATAGAATTTAATATTTTTATGTTTTTTTGGTAATTTTTTATCTTTGTTTTAAATTTTAACGTTCAAACATGAGAAATTTAAATTTTTATTTAATCCAATCTCTTCTCTTTTCATCTCTTTCTTTTTATTTTATTTTTGTAATTTTTCCTCTTCTCTTTGCCTTCCAGCTCTCAAACAGATTTTAAAGAAATCAACTTCACTTCTTGACAGTGTACCTTTTATTTGTGAGTGGTTGATCAAGCTTGAAGATTGTGCCCTAGCTTATAATTATTGGGAATAACACTATGCTTGATATAACTGAAAGAAGAAAAATTAATTTAGATACATTATAGTATATTCTGGACCGTAAATGAGTAATCCGGATCCTCAGCATTTAAAAGGTAAATGCACCGTGTGTAGTTGGAGAGAGATTGAAAGCAGCTCCTAACGTTTAAAAAGCTCTTTAGTCTTTTTCTCTTCAACTTCATCTTGTGTAGTACCGCAGAGGATCCATTTTATGTCAATGAGATGTCAGCTACTTTACACTTTCTTCTTCAGTATTCTCGTCAGTGAACTGCAGATTTGTACAAACATTATGGTATTTTGAGTTGTCAAGTGTTTTTTTCCTAGGCATTTGCAAAGAGGTTTGGAGCTGTTCAAAATGACAGGGGCAAAAGGAAGGAGTTATCTCCTCAAGACGCTGCATTGTTGATCCAAATGAGCTTTAGAGCTCATTTGATCCGTAGGTCAAAGGCTCTTCGTGCCCTTAGAGAACTTGCTGCTGCAAAATCAAAGTTAAAGGAAATCAGAGCTCAGTTCAATAATTTCACCTACCGACGCCGTGTAGCTCGTGATGCAGAGGAGCGCCAGAGGTTCTCTGAGAAAATCATTGTCCTGCTTCTCACTGTTGATGCCATTGAGGTGATGTTATTTCCACTTTCTCATCATCTCTCTGCTTGCCAAATCGATTCAGCTTTTAAAATGTTTATGAATTGCTAGACATTGGATCAGGATCTTCTTATGTGAAGATATCATAAAATACTGTTATTTTAGTTGTATATTACCATTTGTCTTCAATTAAAGTTAAATTGATAGTTAAAAAGACGCCACATGATAAATAAAATGATCACTACTCACTGTTTTACGAGTTTGTTTGGAACTGTCGTGGTTTTTATTTTTTTGAAAATTTTTTAGTAGAGTTTCATAGAAAGTACTGTGAGAAAGAAGCAGTTTGGGTTTGTCAAAATTATTTGATGAACACTTTTATCAATATTTCTGGGTTTAGCAATTTTCTTTTTAAAAAATGTTTTTTATTGTCAACTTACGGAGAAGTATTGAAGAGGGTATATAAAATGTTAGGAATAGTTATGGTAATTAATGATTTTGAATAGAGGATACCTTAAAATAATTTTTTTTTTAATTCTAGCTTCTGTATCAAAAGAGAAGCTTCTTTCTTCTTTTTTTCCCCCTCCTTCTTATCACCAAAAAAAAAAAGGAAAAATACTGCTATCCTTGGAAGTATTCATTCTTTCAAGAAAGCTTCCCAAGATAGGCTTGGTTGGTTTTCTGAAAAAAAAAAAAGAAAAAGAAAAAAAGTAGAGTAAGTTAACTATAAATAAATTTATAAAGATGTCAGACACACTTTTTTAAGTCCACCTCTAACATATCTATATGGCTATTTGTGATTAGATTAATTTTGTTTGTAGATGGAGTCTATTTAAATATCTATAATTAACACAATGAGTACATAAGCGGCCATTTCTTAGTTTATCATTTAGACTCGTTTGGTTTACCGCAAGGCAGATATAATATATTTACTTAATTTATGTAATGTCTTATTATATTCTTATATTTATTATTCTATACATAAAATTATTATTTCTTATCCTACTTATTCATTTTTCATATTCTTCTCTCTTTTACATGATTCAACCAAGCGGCCTTAATATGCTTGTACATTTCCAACTTATAGGGAGCTGATCTGACGGCGCGATCTGTAAAGAGGTCAATGGTGGACGAGCTGGAAGCGATGCTTGATGTTGTGGACCCTCAGCCTACTGGTAGATCACTGTCTATCAAAAGAAGGACTTTTGATATGCCTGATGGAGTCATTCGGAAGGAAATCGAAGAAGGGGTTACTCAGGTTGTGCAAATGCTGGACGAAGCAGAGAATAGCAGCAGCACCTTTGAAGCTTGCTTGTGAGAGCTAGGGAATAATCTATCTGCATCGGTAATTCAAAAACAAGATCGTATTATGATTAACACTCTGTATTAAATATAACATGACACTTGTCTTGTTGTGTTCTGTGTGTGTTATTATCGGTGCTTCTTAGGAAATGATCCTTATGTGCTTTATATCATATGAACTTCCTGTCGTGGTGGTTCATTGCTAGGTGTATTTTAGTCTTGGAATTTGGAGACTTCTATACTGGGATTTCTTCTAATGGTTTTTGTATTGGTGAACTTCATATCACCATCTGAAGAATGAAGATGTTGGCTTCTGTTTTAGCTGTGTCTTATAAATATGTGAGTCTTTTATGTATTCATCCATTTGATGTTTTGGGATTTTACTTCAAATTGTTGCCATATTATTTTTTTGGTTTTTAGGTGGTTTTCCCTTGTCTCTGTTAAAGACATTTGGTTTGACGAGAGTTTTAGAGATCTATAAAATTTTAGATGCAATAAATATTAATTGCTACAATTTTATTTGAATAATTAATCCTCATAATAAATGTACACTTTTTTGAATTACATTTTGCTACAGAGAGCTCGACTTGGAGGTTGAATTTTTTTATTGTTTGAACATTTCAAAATTTGTGTATTTTATTTAAACAAATTTCAGAAAAAATGTTACCATGAGAAAGTATACCTTTTCAAGAAATCGAGTTTTCTGTAGTGTTGTCTTATTGCATTTCTTTAATGCTTATTAAAATATTTAATTTGATTTAAGTTGGTTAAAATAAGCTGTCTAGATATTTAAGACGTTTCACTAAACAAGCAAGAGAATTATTTATAAGTAGCTCGAGATTTTAAGTTGGTTTGGATGCCCCAGCCCCTCGAGCATAGTTTATGTGCTTTTATGAAAATGGAATGGCCGAAATTTTGACCTTAAAAAATTTTTTTTATATATATTTTTTTAAACAAAAAGATGTGTTATATTTTAATCTAATTTTATTTTATTTTTACTAAAATATTTTCTGTTAACATAAGTATATATATATTTTGATTAAATTTAATAAAAATAAAATGTATTCTTTTATTTTTATTTGTGCATATTTAAATATAATATATATTTATAAATTTATGTTAATAGAAAATATTTTAATAAAAAATTTATAATTAAATTAAAGTGTGTTTTGAAAGTGACAGAAAAATTTATAAAATTTTAATAAAAGGTCTAAAAGGTTTGTGTAATTTATTTTTAAAGAATTTATAACTCGAAATATATATATATATATATATAGCTAGAACGGGATGATGAAAACATTACCATGCTTGATATGTCATAAAAAAATTATTCTTTCTTCAACTCTCATTTGTTAGAGCATTAAAAAGTCCGTACGTTAACAACGCATTGTTTTTCAATGACGAAATTTACTTTGATTTTTCAAATAAAGAAAAGGAATTTCCAGTAATGGTAAATAACGGTTTATCTAATCTTACCATCCATTATATTCTCATGGTTTGAAAGGGTTACTAGGGGAAAGAGAATTTCAATCCTCTCATCTATCATGAGGGTAATCTAAAAAATAAATAAAATAAATACAAAACAATTAGTTATATAAAAAAAATTGTATATATATATATATTTTTATATACCCTCATTTCTATAAGAAGATTTGAATCAAATTTGCGAGAAGAACTTGAACAATTTGAATGTTAAATATGGGGCAAAACCGCTAAACTTACGAGAGCTAGTGAGATTATGAAAGTTGGGCGGATTTTCAAATTGTGGAGGTTAGAAGGGAGACCTGCCATTGCTGCCAATGAGGAAAATAAATTCACTCAACTTTTTTGTAAATTGTTAATTTTAAAGAGAGATGAATATAAAATATGTGAGGCCTATTAGGATATTATATATTTGAATAGGATTTACCATTCAGATGAGTTTTATACATTGAGTGTTTTTTTTTAATTGACCATATAAATTGAAAAAAAATTATCAATTTTAAAAAAAATTAAAAGGACTCAAATTAGCTAACAAATATGGGCGAATATAATTAGAGTAAGCCAAGGGATCGAATGTAGTATAGATATGTCACATTGTGCCCAGACAAGGCGACCATGTCACATTCTTTCATTAATCTCATATCTCATCACAACTAATTGATCACTGCCATTGGTAAGTAGTTAATTTGTTCTATCAATTCTTCAATTTCAGAGATGTTCTGTCTCTATTATAAAATGACACCGCACTAAGTCTTGTATAAATACAATTCTAATACTTTGCTGGGTTATAGTCCTGGGGTTTCTAAGGTGGAAGCGATTGATAGTATGTTGCAACAGAGAATAGAGCTACAAACCCAACTCCAGTTTAACTTATAATGTCTCAAAAACATATGAAGAAGGCATCAGATTAGAAAAAAATTGAAAAAATGTTTCAACCAAGGGCTTGGGTTCTATTAAAACTATATAAATATAAATAGCAATTGGTAGCCAAGAGATTATTATTCAAACTGGCTCTTAGATATTTTGGGCCTTTTCAAATTGAAGCACAAGTGGGATCAGTAGCGTATCGATTGAAGCTACCAACAGATAGCAAGTTACACCCTGTCTTTCATGTCTCTCTGCTAAAGGAATTCATAGGCACTCCTCCTACTAAGCCACCAAAGCTTCCACTAATGGACAATCCTCTGGACTTCTTACTTGCAGCAATTGTAGACTGCAAAGATGCTATTGTCGGAGGAGTTACTCACTGTTAAGTTTTGGTAGAATGGGCCAGGTGTCCTTAAGAGGAAGCCATTTGGGAGGATTATCAAATCCTACAAGAGATTTATCCATACCTCAACCTTGAGGACAAGGTTGTTTTCGAAGCAGTGGATATTGATACACTTTAAGAAGTGACACTAGCAGCAGTGGATATTGATACACCTCAAGAAGTGGCACTAACTATAGAGGGATAGAGACCAACAAATATTACAGAGGGACAGAGGCCAACGGATAATATAACAGTCACTACATGTAAGAGGCAGAGGAAGGCTCCAATATGGTCACGTGATTTCTATTTGGGTAAAAGTTAACCAAATAATAAAATAATGCCTTGTATAATCACATAGAAATAGCTGAGCTGTTAGTAAGGGAATGTTTCAGGATAGGAGAGTATGCGTCAAGTGTGAGGAGGAGGATATTTTCTTGTTATATATAGTAGCATAAGAAGGGAAGGAGGGTATGGAATGTGCAGAGTAATTTCTGGAGTTTTCTTCCTAACTTGAAAAAGAAGTCTTTGTTATTTATCTAAATTACATTACTCGTTTAATTCATCTCTATCACCCAGGCCCTCAAACATAGTTTATGTGCTTTTATGAAAATGGAATGGCTGAAATTTGTATCATAAAAATTTTTTTTTATAGATCTTTTTTAAAACAAAAAGATGTGTTATATTTTAATCTAATTTCATTTTATTTTTACTAAAATATTTTCTATTAACATAAGTATATATATATTTTGATTAAATTTAATGAAAATAAAATGTATTCTTTTATTTTTATTTGTGTATATTTAAAAATAAAATTTATTTTTTATTTGTGTATATTTAAATATAATATATATTTATGTTAATAGAAAATATTTTAATAAAAAATTTAAAATTAAATCAAAGTGTGTGTTTTGAAAATGACAAAAAAATTTATAAAATTTTAATAAAATATCTAAAAGGTTTGTGTAATTTATTTTAAAAAAAGTATAAATCAATATATATATATATAGAGAGAGAGAGAGAGAGAGAGAGCTAAAAGCTAGAGCGGGGATGATGAAAACATTACCATGCTTGATATGTCATAAACAAATTATTCTTTCTTCAACTCTCGTTTGTTAGAGCATGAACAAGTCCGTACTTTAACAACGCATTGTTTATCAATGACGAAATTTACATTGATTTTTCAAATAAAGAAAAGAAATATCCAGTAATGATAAATAACGATTTATCTAATCTCACCATCCATTATATTCTCATGGTTTGAAAGGGTTACTAGGGGAAAGAGAATTTCAATCCTCTCATCTATCATGAGGGTAATCTAAAAAATAAATAAAATAAATAAATTAGTTATATAAAAAAAATTGTATTTATATATCTTTTTATATATCCTCATATCTATAAGAAGATTTGAATCAAATTTGCGAGAAGAACTTGAACAATTTGAATGTTAAATATGGGGCAAAACCGCTAAACTTACGAGAGCTAGTGAGATTATGAAAGCTGGGTGGATTTTGAAATTGTGGAGATTAGAATGGAGATCTGCCATTGCTGCCAATAAGGAAAATAAATTCACTCAATTTTTTGGAAATTGTTAATTTTAAAGAGAGATGAATATAAAATATGTGAGGCATATTAGGATATTATATATTTAAATAGAATTTACCATTCAGATGAGTTTTATACATTGAGTGTTTTTTTTTTAAATTAACCATATCAATTAAAAAAAAATTTATCATTTTTTAAAAAATGTAAAAGGACTCAAATTAGCTAACAAATATAGGTGAATATAATTAGAGTAAGCCAAGGGATGGAATGTAGTATAGACATGTCACATTGTGCCCAGACAAGGCAAGCATGTCACATTCTTTCATTAATCTCATATCTCATCACAACTAATTGATCACTGCCATTGATAAGTAGTTAATTTGTTCTGTCAATTCTTCAATTTTAGAGATGTTCTGTCTCTATCATAGGCTTATGTGATTTGTTTTTTATATTCTGGTAGATTCTAACCCTTTGAATTGACTTCAAATAATCCATAAGGTGGGGTTCATTTGATCATCAAATACCAGGTCAATATAACTTTGGATCTAGTAACAACACAAGCTACTACATCTGTTAGTCTAGGGCCAAAAGAGACTTGAGTAATTTATAAGGTTGAATTAGTATGCTAATATGTTAAGTTTATTTATTTTGATTTTAAAGTTTGTTTCAAACTAAATTAATCATTTAATTTTTAATTCATATCAATATACAAACATATAGAGTGTTAGATCAGTAGGAGCTAATGGTTTAGGATATATAATAAGAATTTAAAGTTGCAGGACCAATTTAAAATGTAACAAAATTATTAATCGTCTTCTTCAATTGATTCTAAAGAAATGTCCTATTAATTAAGGAGGTGTATTCTTTATCTTGAGTAATTAGGCTTAAAATTAGAAGCAAGCACTTGGGAGAATTTATCATCCTAAATATACTATATCAATGTAAAAGGTGCATCATTAAAAGTGTTCAAAAAGAGACTTGGTCTTGATTGATGTGTAATTAAGCTGACTCAATAATATATTGGCCATATACCAGAAAAAAAAAGGTCTTATTAAATTACATGCAGGCAATTGTTACTTGAATAATTGTTTATATGGACCCTTATATGCTAGTGGGAAGTTTGACAGATATTTTAATATGTAAAGAAAATAGAAATATTTGCCTTGCTGCAGCACTGAGCATGCCCAAAGGGTGATCAGCAGACCTTAGTTCAACAAGTTTCACCTTTTATTACAAAATTTCACATTTTTCGTAGGTGTAGTTGGGCTTTATTTTGTGGATAAATTTATTCTTTTTATAAACGAAATGTTAATTTGATAAATCATTGCAATATTAATTTTTTTTGTGCATGTGCAAGAATGTGTGTTTACACATCCTTATCTTTCAAAAAATAATTTAGAGTAAATTATATGAATTTTTTTTTCTGAATTTTATTGAAATTACAGAGATTTTTTTTTATTTTTAAAATATATAATTTAATTTAATTTTAATTTGTTTGACTAAAATACCATCTGTTACCTTAAATGCATATTGGGTGATTTTTATATTAATAGATGATATTTTAATAAAAAAAATTAAAATTAAACTCAAGTATCATATAATTTTTTATTTTATGAGAAATTTATGTAAACAATACATAAAAATTGTCATCATTAATTACTTTAAGCAATGTGTAGAAATATTAATCTAAAATAACATTGAATAATAAATAACATTTGTAGTATGTAATATGTTTTTTCTATGCATAATTATATATGTTTAGACTAACTATTGTATATAACACATAGATTTTGGATATTGGCATTGGTCATCCTATTCGTTCATTGGTATTAGATCGATACCAAGTATCCGAAGACTAAATCAGAAGTCAACCAAAGTCATTTCAAATATTTAAATTCAATATTCAAATCCTATTTGATATCCATGGCTGATCAAGTATCAAGAATTTATTTTGACCAAATACTCGAAATATCCATTCAACTTACCATCCCCATTTAAAAGTTGAATGCATTTGTGTGTAGCTATGAGTGTGAAGTATAACTTACTGAAAAATTGATATATTTACTATTATTTTTTTGGTTTATTATTTTTCATTAAAATAGATCTAATTAACACTACAACATTTTAGGTTTGTGGCAACAAGTTTTGCTACAATAATTGCAAAACCATTGTATGAATGGGTAATATTTAGAGTTACAAGTAAAGTGTATTTTATACAATAGTTTAAATACAATATCTGTTAACGATTTTCAAAAGTCAAATAGGGAATAGATTTTAATGTTAACTATTCTTTTTATTTTATGTAACGATTTAAGTATATGGTTTATAAAATTTAATTTTACAATAATAAAAACTATTCCCAATAAGTTTCTACAAAAATTTAGTACCAAAAGTCCCTATTCCTTCCATTTTTTAAAAATTTATTGTGTATACTATATTTTGTCTAAGAAAATAAAATTTTTATTTCATGTTTTTATTTAATTTTTAGGCAATTTTAATTTAATGTTGAGTCAATAAAAATAAAAATTAAAAAAAAAAAGAGGAGAAAAAAAAATAAATAATAAGAGGTCCTTAAAAGAAGATATGAAAAATGGTTCACACCTATTAAGTCAAGTTCGGCCTAAGATCTAAATAAGTCCATACAAGAAAAAAGAGGAGAGTCAAAATGCACAAAATGAAAAATGGTTCAGATCCATTAAGCCAAGTATGGGCCAAGACCCAAATAAACCCAAACAACAATATAAAAATAAAAAAAGAGGGAAGTCAAAATGCTAAACTTCGCTGCGTTTTGACCAAGCCCCTCCTATCAAACTAGTTTTTTGTTGCGTTTAGAAGGAAGCCACCATCCAATCAAGAAAATGTAGTGTTGCCTCAAGGAAACCCTTCATTCCCTATTGAGTCTGCTTCCTTGTGACAGCCGTGAAGTACATAATAGGAAGATTGAAGAGACTAGAGAGATTTGAGGGATTTGGGTGATTTGCATGTGAATAAATGAAAGGTCAAAATGAGACGAGAACCAAGAAGTCAAATCCGTTTGGAAATGTTGTAAGTTTCTGCTGTAGAAACTAGGGAGGTTAAACTCATATTTGGACAAGTTTATGGTAAAGTTTTTGAAAAAAAAACAAGAGGGTTGAACTTATATTCCATTATATGGTTTAATTTAATCTTAAAGTCTAACTTAAGAGATGTATAAGCAATGTTTTTAACATAAGGGATCTTTAATTATACCTAACAAAAGGGAAATCAACTACATATTAAGCCTTTATACTTGCTATTTACTTAGAAGTTTTATCCAATGCTGTCCTATATTAGAAATTTACAAGCAAATAATTATGATTTTTTAAAATTAGTCAAAATTTTTAGAAATTAAGTTTTACATGTCTATAAAACAGTAGAAAAATTAGGGCATCTATCTCCTTCATTTGCTACACTAATTAAGGCCAAACTCTACACTACATTGTATCATCCCCTGATGCCTGCTATTTTCATATTGGTATGGGATCCAACACTTTTACATGGAAGGGAATAACTTTTACAAGCTAATTAAGTGCTATACAAATTCAAGTGCAAACTCTATTATTTAGCCCTTCATCCTACTCATTTTCTAAAATTGCTATTGTTCAGTCCACTCTCATTACTTACACTGTTTTGGCTTCATTTAAACCAGTAAAACACTCTAAAAATTTTTGAAACATACCAAATCTCATCTCTAATAAGTACATATTATAAAAGTTTCTAACAAAAGTTCATTCGATTAGTCCCTCAATTATACTAATTTCCTAAACTGTCCTATTTTTATCTTCAAGAAGGTTTATACACTATTTTAGTGTCTTTTGACCTAGCTATATATCTCAAAAGATAATAAAACTTTATAGAATATAACTTCAAGGTCTTATCTAAGTGTCACAAAAATTTCAAGGCAATAAGAATTCATTTGATACCTAATTTGCATGCAAAAATTTACATAATCCAAAATTATCTAACAACATAAGCAATTTAAAATTTACCAAGTTCACAAAATTTATAGACCTAGTTGTCTCTTTTTAACCTGAATTATTACCACATACCTTCATACATGTTGAGAAAATAACATATAATTTACAACCATAAATTTAGTTTACAAACACCTATTACACTAGCATACTCTAGACCTCCCAACAACTAATCTAATAGCAATATAAGACAACTATTAATTACAATACTATGTGTAATACTCAGTCTTCCTAAAATTGAACTAATAAAGAAAAACCTCAGAATAAAATGGATTGAGATTAAGGAAGGTTAGAATAATAATCTAGGCATTGAGAAATGAGGATATAGAGTTAAAGATGGCTCGAAATTAGAGTTACAGTGGTTAAATAAATTTAATAAAAAATATAGTGACAAAAATTGTAATTTTTAAAAACTCAAAGGAGAAAGTTTTAAATAATAAAATTAGATTTCCCAAGATTTTCAGAGGTTTTAAAAGCTACAGGAACACTCAAAGTTACTAAAACCCTTTTGTTGTACGTTTTAAACTATCAATTGACTTAAATTTTGACCAAATGATTCGAGATGACTCTAAACCTTATGAAATTGAAAGTAAATGTCTTTAATAAATTAGAAGATCTAAATTTTCATATGAAAAAAAATGGTTTTAAAAAAGGAACTTAAACAAGTATAAATGGAAGAATTGAAATGGAAGGGTATAAGGGGAATTTAGGAAATTGTTATAAATCACCTCCTTTCTTCTTAAATTAAGTCATGCCAGCCATGGGGAGTCATAATTGACCTTGTGTGCTTTTGAACTAGCTCTCTAAGTCTCACCAAAGAGAGGAGAAAGAAGGAGGATAAAAAGACAAAGAAAAGTAAGAAAATGCCTATTTTTCATGGTCTTGTCTTCATAAACTTTGTTCTCTTCTTCAAACTCTTTCTCTTAGTGATTATAGTTTTTTGAGAGGAGTGTTTTTGTGGTTGATTTCTTGGAGGAAGGAGAGAATTTGAAGAAAACAAGTATAGCACCAAATTTCTCTCTTAAAAAGCTTTAAGACAAGGTATGTTTTATGGTTGAAAAATTTGCTTCTCTTTGTTTTCTCTTCTTCTCTAGTTTTGCCCAAGCATAGAACTATATAAAAGGAGATGAATTTCAACCATAGCAAGATAAAAATAAGGGTTTTGAGGCATGAGGAATTAGATAATGGCATTAGAACCAATTAAAAAATTTTAAAATTCAAGATAGGGAAATTAAGATTTTAATTACACCTAAAGAGACATGGAACTCTAGGAGCCTAGTTTAAGACATATAAAAGTATAATTAGACTAAAAAGAAGTCAAAGAATATGAACATGCATCAAAATCTAAAAAAGAAACAACAAAACGTCTCGGGCAACACAAGAAGGGAGTACCTAGGAAGATTTTTTTGAGTTCTAATAAATTTAGAGGCTTAGATGTGATGAATAAATAATTATAAAACTATTGGATTGAATTTAGGAGCCATAGATTGGAATTTGAATTTTTTAGGGACTAAATTGGGTTAAAAAAGCAAGATGACTTTAGACTCCTTTAATTATACATATGATGATTCAAATGAGTTTCTTTAGAGCTATAAAACCTATAGCAAGCAAGAGTTTAGGGTTTAGAAAGGAAAAACCAAAGGTTGCCTCATAATGGGCTTAAACTAGCCTTAAGATATATATTGGATTTTAGTGGGATTAAGTGCTAGTGATGAGACTTAGAATGAATCTTAATGGGTTGATTTACTTTGTAATTTCCATGTGTATGCCCTCTAACTCTAACTCCCTTAAGTGTGAGTGTCAAGTGAAAGAAAGTCAAGGGAAAAGCTAAGACCAAATGGGTTAGTGGCATTTGAAATTCTACAAGTTTTCAGGTAGCTTTATCTCCCATTCTTGCATGCATTTAAATGCTTGAATAAGTTGAAATGCTTATGTGTATTGTTGCTTGATGCATTCATAAAATATGTTATGTTATATTTTTCAAAATGAGCTATACGTATACGAGATGGTATGTGATAGCTTTTAACTTCTTAAGGCATGTAATTGAGCATAGTGGCTTTTCTTTGGTCCTAGGTTGAGACTAATTTTAACTTAACTAGTTTATGATGATGCGATGACTTGAGAATGAATGAATTTTCATACTATATGATACATTTGACTTATATGAAGTATATGCATAGCATCTTTGCACTATATGCATGATATTTTCTCATTGTATTCATGTGTGCATAGATTGGTTGAGATTGGCTATTAAAATTCTTTTCAGAATTTCACTCCTATATTTTCACTACCTATTTTAGGGTCACCATGCCAAAGCAAGGAGGTAGAAAAGAATTAGACTTTAAAAAGGATGTAGTAAAAGCATTATGTGTACCAAATTGTGATGAATGTAGTGGTATGGCAATTTTTGTATCATTAATAGCCTATGATGCAAATATTTCATGTCTTATGATGGGACCATGTGTATAAGCTAAAGAATATTAATCTATGGCATCTTCTAATGAAGTATGGCTAATTATGTATAGTCTTACCCATATTATGTAATGATGTATGTGTGCATATTTGGGTGCAAGGGGTCATATTTTGATCCAAAACTTTTTACACATAATGAAATGGATAGAAATGATGTTTGGCATAAATGAAATTTGCCCAAAGTGGAAGTATGAAAATTGGATACCATTTGAGCCATATGGAATCTAAAAAGTGACATAAAAGAGACCTAAGTTGCATCTATGTCAAAAGTGGCCTAAATTAAATGACATAGTTTGAGTCTAAGATTTGGCATGCCATTAGATCCTTAATAGAGTTTTCTAACAAGCCAAGAATAAGAATTTTTAAAGCTCTATAGAATATTTCACGAGTTTCTAAAATTCAGCAAATCATGTAGTTTAGTCTCTAGTACTATTTATACTATCCAGTTCTGGTTTTTCGTGTCTTTGAAGGGTCAAATGAGCTTTGTTGATCATGAAATTTTATAAATATAAAGTTTACATTATAAGATTTTTGTGACCATTGAGTTTGCATAAATCAAAGTTATATAATCAAAATTATGCATTTTTAAAATTTAGGGTCTAGTTATGGTTGGTTTATTGTGACAGTTTCTATTTTCAATGGTTTTAGTAGGCAAATAAATTCATTAACATTTGAAATTTTTATAGTATATAATTTATATCCTAATATTTCTGTAGACATCTAATTTGTGCGAATTAGAGTTTTGTAACTTGAAATATGAATTTTCAAAGTTTGCACAAAATTATGATTTTTATGTCATTTCAAGTTAAGACTACTTCTTTGGTGTCTCGTGTAATTTCTGACCAAATGGACTAGACCAAATTTGTTAATGATAAACATGAATAAAGGAAAAGAAAGAACTAAATTTGAATCCCTATAACTCCATATGACATGTAAATAGGTCATCTTCAGCGTTAAAGAACTCAAAAATAGTTGTGAACTTTTTTCTTAATTCCATGAATTGTATAAATGAGCTAGATAAAGCTAGATATAATACTATGCTATCTAGATTGAATCCCATACAAGGCTTTATGTAATTATAATACACATATAATATCAATCATATACATGCAAAACATATAAAGTAAACAATCAAAAAACACATTAGCCAACTAACTACTTCCCTTTTGGTCCTTTTTGCACTTGAGTTGGATATTTGGTAAGTAGAAATTGAAATAATGAGAAATAAAATCTTAGTAATTAGTATAATATTCTAGTCATATAAATAGTGAACTCATATACACAACAATGAGTATGAATTAGTATTAAAGTTTATATAAGATTATTCTATGGATTCAATTTAGTTTTTTAATTAATTTTAATAACACACTTGTAATTATAAAGTCTTAGTTGATGGCCAAGAATTTGGGAGGAGTAATTTGTTACATCATTCCTTTACATGATGTTGGATAGGCACTCTATAGCTCCTAATTCACAGTCATTCATAAATGTACATAGCAAAGGCAATTCATTCAACTATTACTAATTCAATTCAACTGTAAATAAGGTAAGAATAAATATATTAACTACCTTTTGCTTCCAATTGTTTGCTTCTTCCTCCTTGGTAATTTGAATATTCAAGTAAGTTCTCCTAAATTCAATAGATTTATACAAAAGACATATCAATACCATTATTCCGCAATGCATAACCATTCCCTAATGCTCTTAGGTTTAGTTATAACTTGCCTTCATTAAGCTTTCACAATGCTAAGTTATCATCTGATCTTTGGGCTACCTAGTTCTTCAATTTAGCTTTCCAAATTCTAAGCCAACTAGTAATAATTCCATAATCCTCAAAGCTGTCCACACATGTTACACACATTCCTTAGATTATTTATTCATTACTTTTTGCAATTCTACAACAAAATCCATCTCACAATCTATCAAGATTCACCTACACAAATTATAAATTTCATAAGTTGGAATTCTACTTAGCTAGCTTTTGACATACAAGGGGTGGCTCAAAGTGAGTTCAATTTCTCTTCTCAAGCACCTTAGCTATTAAAAAGATCCCTATTTCTCATTGTCATGCTATGGGTACTTTGGTTTGGACGAAGTGTCCAAATGGGATTTATGCTCTTAAATCCAGTTATTAACTGGCCCTATCTTTGTGTTCATCTGTGGTGGAAGTTATTGCTAGTTCATCCTACACTATTCCTTCTTCTTTCTAGAATAGTATAATGAAAGTTAAGAATTCCCCCAAAAATTAAACATTTCCTATGGAGAATGTGTTCAAATGCATTGCCAACAAAAGAAAATTTGTGCGAGAGGAGGTGTAGCCAATCTTCTATTTGTCCTTGTTGTGATGTTGATATTGAAACTATTGAACATATTTTGTGTGATTGGTCTAAACAGAATTGGTTTTGTAGTTAGTTCACCTTTTTGTTGGATTAGTCACATGTTTCACATATAGATGCTTGGCTCTTTTGGGTTTGGAATGAGTTAAATCTTTTTGATAAGCCTCTTGTTGCAATGATTTGTTAGTCTATTTAGAAAAATGTGTCTCTGGATTTTTGAAAATATTTAGTTTGATCTTTCTAACACTTGTCAATGTGCTTAGTCTGATCCGTTAAATTTTGAAAGGGTAATGAATGGTCTATGGTTGATAGTAATTCTCTTATTGTCTTAACTGTTTCTAAAGATCATTGGATGCTTCTTATTGAAGATTTTATCAAAGTTAGTTGTGATAGTATGTTTAATCCTTCCACTCATAAAGTTGGCATGGGTATCATTTGAATAAATCTGCATGGCTGTGTTGTTGATCTTTATTGCTCTCCTTGTTAAGCTTCATCGACATTCATGGCTGAATCTTTGGCTCTTAAAAAATGTTTGCAATGGGCTTTAAATCTTAATATTAATCAGATTGTTTTTTAATCAAATTCAAGTTGTTGGTGGATGTTGATATGGAAAATTCTTGTTACCTTGATTGACAAATTAAATCAATTATGGAAGATGTTACTCATAAGTGGTTTTTCTTCCCTTTTACTCTCTTGGATTTCTAGGTATATTAACAAGGAAATTGATTTACTTGTCAAGTCTTCTATTAAGGAGACATATCTTATTAGTTGGATATTAATCCCCTATTGCCTTTTCTTTTATTCTCCCTATTGATGCTAAGCATTTCAGGAAAGGCATTGGTTAATTAAGTTTGTTGCTATATGGATTTGTAATATTTTTTTAATTTCTCCTTTTGCACTAGATTAACTTTTATTATTTAATTTTGAATGGCTAAAAAAAATGAAAAAGTATAGTTTTAGTAAATAAGTATAAATTTTTTTAATTAAATTATACACTTATCATGTTTTAATTAAAAAATCATACACTTCTTATATTTTAATTATCATTGTTGCCAGTCAGTGTGGGGGTATTATTTCAGTTTCATCTCTGTCTTTATTGTTTGTTTCGTTGTTGTGCATTGCTCATATATGGACATTGCTTTTGGTTGGTAGATTGTGATAAGGGATGAAAGAATGAAGATAAGGGGATAGAATTTTGAAGTTATTTTTCTTCCTCTTTTTGTTTCTGAGACTGTGTAAGATCTAAGTTTATTTTAATTCTGGTATTGAAACTTGGATTCGGTATTTCAAATATGAATTTGAAACTTAAATGTTTATTCATTTTTGTTGAAAGATATCATGGTTAAATATAGCACTCTTGCATAATCTCTGTATACACTCATGATGATACAAAGAGACTGCAGCGGATTTCTACATGCTATTCAAATATAGTGATATGCCCTCCCTCTCCATAGTTACACCCTCTTTTTCTTTCATTCAATAGGTCATTTGTTGTCATCCATTTAGATGGAGTGGGTTGGTTAAGTCTCCGTATGAGTTTTTGTATCTTGTTTGGTACCTTTTTCTTTTCCTTTGTTTAGGTGCTAAATTTTTGTTGTTCAAAGTGCACTGTCTTATCATTTTGATTTGATGTAAAGCTTTTGCATAGTCTCTGGTTAAAGTAAAAAAATCATGCCATTTTGAATGGAGGTGTATGTGAATTGTTAGTGCTTGCCGGACTTGCTTCTCAATGGGCTTTAGAGTTTAAAATAACCTCCATGCTCTGATTCCTCTTAGAGCTTCTGGTTGTACAAGTTTTCCTTAATTTTTGGATACATATTTGAGCAGAAACTGTGTGTTTTATTGGTTCAGTTAAGAATTGTGTTGGATGGAATATGAAACTTGATGAGCATACTCTTGCTTACTCAGTTCTTTGTTTTGGAATTGTTTTTGGTTTCATTTGGTGTGTGACTGAGTTTATCCATGCCAAGCATACTGGAGGAGAACATAGGCTAATGCAGGAACCATGAAGGCAGGCATGCAAATGTGAATTGGTTTTTTGTCTTTAAATTTCTTCCCTAGTTTCTTTGTAAATGTCATTCAAAATGATGTGATGATTATCGTTTGAACACTAAACACCCACTCTCACAAATTACTGTTTTCTTGTAAACATTTTTATTTTTTTAATTTTTAATTATTTAATTTTATTTTGTTACTTTTTACTTTTAGAGTAGCTGTGTGAGATTTTATATCTTAAGCATATAGAAATTAATTAGAGTACCATGTATGACAATAAAGTCTCTTTGGTATTTAATGGTTTTTTTTATTTGCAAAATTTGGTTTTTGATGGCCCTATCCGATTAATTGTCTTTAAAATTCAAGGAAAAGAAGATATGCTTCAAAATGAAATTCAAAAAAATTTTAGAAAACCAAATGAAATTTCTTAGAAATATATATATTTTTAAAAAAACATAAAGTGTGTTTTTAAAATTAAAAAAAAGAGAGAAACTAGAAAATCTTTTCCAACGAAAACTACTAATTTTTTAAAAAAACTTTTTCCTTTTCTTTTCTTAAAGGTTCTTCTTTAAAAATAAAAAATAGTATTTTAAAAATTCAAAAATTAATTGTTCCTTTTGATGTATGTTTTTTGAAAAAAAAAAAGATAAAAAGCAAAAATGAAAAAAGAGTGTTACAAAAAAATAGCAAAAAGAAAAAGACAAAACCAAACAAACAAAAAACAAGAAAAAGTGAGTGAGAGATTAACTTTCTTAGGGCTTATGAACTTTTCTCAAAATTTCTTTCATAGAACTTGAAAAATCTTTTTTTTCTTTTTTCTGCTCAAATAAAAAAATAAAAAAATACAAATGTTAAAAAAAGTCTAAAAATCTAAAATCTAAAAGAAAAAAATTAAATTAAAATTAAACAAAAATAATATATATATATATATATATATATATAAATGAAAAATAATCATAAGAAACAAAAAAATCAAATCTAATGAATTAAATCCAAAAAAATTCATTAAAAAGGAAAGAGAAACAAATCAAATCAAAATTCAACTAAAACAAAAAAAATAAAAAAAAACATGAAACAAGAAAAATTAAAAGATCAAAAATCAAAATAAAAATTAAATTGGAAAAAAAGCTTTTTAATGTCATAAAAAAAACATGAAAGTCATAAAAAACAAAAACAAAACAAAAAGGTAAAAATAAATTTTAAAAAAAAGAAGAAAAGAGTAAGGATGTGAAATTAATTGAGTTTTTGCAAATTAAAATTTATCAACCAATTTCAAAACTGTTTTATTTACAAAAATTAAAGTTATTTTTATTATCTTTTTCTTTTTATTAAAAAAAATAAAAAAAATAAAAAATACAAAATACAAAATACCAACTAGAACATATTTTTTTCGAATTACGTAAACTTTGATCCTTTCTGTAGGATACGTAGACATTAGATTCTCATCCTAAGTCAGGTCTGCCTTTATAAATAAATATTTTTTTAATTTAATTTTTTTAATTTCTTTTCATCTTATTTTACTCTTAATTTTATTTTCATAATTTCTGTCCTTCTTATTTTACTTTTTATTTTATTTCCTTAAGTTCTTTCTTTCTTATTTTGCATGTGATTTGTTAGGAGAATTAAAGTATAATAAATGTTATATTAATTTTGCACAATTAACTTAAAACCATTATGAGAAATGAGAGTAGTAGGGTGCTTAATAACACTTTCCCCATTCATAACCGATTCCTGATCTTATATTTAGTTCATAAACCATTTTTGTTCTTTTTATAAAAAAAAAATTTTTAAATTTTTGCTTTTTAAAATTTAAAATTTTGTTGGCAATTGTATTACTTTTTCATTGATTTCAATTTTTGTTTTGACGAAAATTGGATTCTTGAAAATTTTTCTTTTTAGATAGCATGCGTCGCATTTTCGGATGTGACAAGTATGTTTAATCCTTCCACTCATAAAGCTGGTATGGGGATCATTTGAATAAATCTGCATGGTTGTGTTGTTGATCTCTATTGCTCTACTTGTCAAGCTTCATTGGCATTCATGGCTGAATCCTTGGCTCTTAAAAAAGGTTTGCAATGGGCTTTAAATCTTAATGTTAATAAGTTGTTTTTGAATCAAATTCAAGTTGTTGGTGGATGCTGATATAGAAAATTCTTGCTACCCTGATTGACAAATTAAATCAATTATGGAAGACGTTACTCACAAGTGGTTTTTCTTCCCTTTTACTGTCTTGGATTTCTAGATATATTAACAAGGCAACTAATTTACTTGTCAAGTCTTCTATTAAGGAGACATATCTTATTAGTTGGGTATTAATTCCCTGTTGCCTTTTCTTTTATTCTCCCTATTGATGCTAAGCATTGCAGGAAAGGCATTGGTTAATTAAGTTTGTTGCTTTGTGGGTTTGTAATATTTTTTTTAATTTCTCCTTTTGTACTAGATTATCCTTTTATTATTTAATTTTGAGTGGGTAAAAAAAATATGACAAAAATATAGTTTTAACAAATAAGTGTATAATTTTTTAATTAAATTATACACTTATCATATTTTAATAAAAAATCATACACTTCTTATATTTTAATAAAATATGAAGATATAAAAAATTATATTTAAGTTTAACTTTATTAAATATTATATAAATTGTCATTTATATTTTAATGAATAAATAATTATCATTTAAAATTGAAAAAATTAATTATTTAGTGTCCATATATAATTTATCTTAATTTTCAAATTCATCATTATAATTTGTGTTTTTTCTTTAATAGATCAATATACTTTTCAAAAGTGTGAGATACGCTCTCTCCCGTTTGATTCCAGCCCAACACCGTTAATTAGTGGGGTGACGTGGCAATCAAAATTTACACATGTGCTGCGACACCCACTTGGCAAGCTCACTTGTCCTGCACGTGACGTTTGAAAGAAGCAAATTCTTCTCTCACGGAAACAAAGACGAAAGTCATAGGGGTGTTTAGGACCCGGCGTTCTTATCCTCTTCGACCTCTCCTCCTATATATCTTCCCATCTCAATCACGCGGATAGGATTGAGTGGCACAAAAAAAAAAAAAATCCATATTTGGCTTGTTTAATGTCCCCATGACTAAGACGTTCAATGAATAAGTACCAATAATAATATACTTCATCAAAATGCAGTACAATCTGGTTTCATTTAGTGTTTGGAAAAATGACAGTACATCCAAAACTATAATTTTGATCTAAATAACAAGTTATAACTTTTACATTTTGTGGATTGCAAACTATAATTTTGGATATCATATCATTTTTTCAAACACGTACTTAATCCAGCTAATTTATTCTTACAATGAAACTAGAAGATGGTTTTGCCTAAGTCATAGAATGTATTGCAAAGATATAACATGATTCAAGCGTTTTAACATTAAAATTTGACCCAAACAATATAATATTTAGATTATTATTCATAAATTATTTAAACTTGTAAATAAGCTGAGTTTGATCATAAATGTTGACTTAAAGTTTAATCCCACTTTTGCACTTGACTAATTTTTAAATGAACAGATTTTAATATACTAAAACTCATTAAAGTGTTATGCTTACAGTTGATTATGAATTCCTTAATCTTTGGGAAGCTTAAGCTCAAAGACTCACCTTTTAAACAATCTCAATATTTCACATTTCAACTTCTGATAGAGATGAACAAAATCTAGCGAACTCCTTCTGATAGGGATGCACAAAATCTAGTACATTCCTTCTGATAGGGTCGGGAAAGACATGATATTTATGATAATGGATGTTTGACCTTTGAGCTATGCATTTCATAGACAGGAACATTCTTAGTCATTGGCTTGTGGACGCAAAAGGCCATTTAACCTTTTGAAGTAGCCATTAGACTATATATCAGATCGATAACATAAAAGGCCATTTAACCTTTGACGTGGCCATTAGTCATTGCTAACATAAAATTGAGGGCAAATTTAATATTCAGATCTGAATTCCTTACAGAGTTAAACATGTAATGATCTCAAAATTAAGAGATTTTATAGTGGAAAGAAAAAGTTATAAATACCTCTAGTTATAGTTATTAAACTTGATATTGGAAGTCTAATTTTCTAATGGGATCACAAAACACCGTAAAATACACCAACAAAAAAGATAATAATAATATATTATGGTGAACTCAAAGATAACAAACCATAATGAATTCTCATGTTTATAATATAAAATATTTCACTCATATCTTTTATATCGTATTAAAATTTATTGTGCAATAATTAATTCAAAACACATATTCACTTTTAAATAACTGTTTGTATAGTATATTCTTAAAATATTTGAGTCACAATATATATTTTTTAAAATAGTTTATAATCAATGTTATTTTAATTATCTTAATTATAATATTTTATTTTAAAATACCCAATACCATATACTATCTAACTGAACAACATTAACAAAAATGCATTGTGTACCATAGAGAAATATTACCATTGCATTATTAAAGACCATTGCACTCATCTTTATTTCAAACCTAATCTCGCCTAATAATTCATAAATGCCCAAAATTTTGAACAATTAATCCAAGAACTAGCATCTGAAGTTTGTGAAGTCGTCAGCAATTTATGCTGTGAAGATTGGGGAAGTCGAAGAGGGAACGAAGTTGTGAAGATTAGAGGAGAACTCGAAGAGGAGCAGAACACCCGAGAGCCCTAACATACCTCTAATGAATTCTGTCTCCTTCTATGAATCTGGTTGCTCAACCCTGTGCGTGAGAGAAGCTGATGCAAATGGATTTGGGTGACCTCCTTTAAACATCACGTGCAGGACAAGTGAGGCTGGTGCAGATCTTTCATTTTCTTCCAAGTAAGCTTACCAGGTGTAAATTCTGATTGCCATGTCACCCACCATTTTGTCTAGACACAAATTCTTTTAATGATATTTTATAAACCCACATCTACTTTATTCATTTGTTATTTTACGTTCAATTAAAAATCATATACAAAATCAATAAAGTGAGATATTCACTCTTCTTACCGGATTAATAATCATTTGAGTCGTATTCCATTCATCTTTATCTGCAGTAAGCGAAGCAATCCCACTTGGATTTGCAGAAAAGGCACAACACGATGAAGACGAACAGTCGTAGCCAAGTAGAGATAAAGCCAGCTTGAGATACACATCATATGTTACGGAGATTTGCAAATTGCAATAACAACATCTTTTATCTTTGGTCCAAAAAATTGATTATTGAGATGTTATCACTTCCATGCTATTAGCATAGTGTTGGAGGACTTAACCCAAGAAAGAAAAAGTTTAAGTGTTGGAGGAAATGTAGTGACAGGATCGTCGCCGGCTATTTTGTCGCAAATGTCAACTTATGTTCAGGATTTAAATCTAAGAATTTTGTTTTTGATAATTAAGTCTTAAGCCTCATTTTGCTTCTCTAATATTCTTAGTTCCCACACGCCCAACACAGCTTCAGCCACACCATGGAGGCCAATTATCTTCAGCCACACCTGCGGGACCGACCGGCTGGACCGGTCTGGCAACCTTCAAGGCGTTTCCTTCTGATATATGGCTCAATTATCTTCCTATTCTCACTGATTGCATTGAGGAATAGTATAAACCAGAGGCCATTACCTACAGATCAAACGACGCCGTTTTCTAGACTGGTGCCTAGATGGGTCCCACACAAGTCCAATCCTTCTCTTCCCAGCTGAATTGCACACAAACACGATTGGACCGCCGTGTTTTCTTGGCAAAGAACTGCTTTCCATTTTCAACCTGAAAAGAATTGGATGAACGGTGAGTGTTAGTGAAACTTTCATTCTTGTCACAAACAAATCAAAATTATTGATTTCTTATTACGGTAGATGAGGATACTCAGGTCTATCATTAGCTTTCCATTTCCTTATTTTTTAAATTAATATTAATAATTATGGTTAGCTATACAAATTTGTTATTTTTTCCATAGTTTTTATCACTATTTATAAAAATAATTAAATTTCTAATTTTTAGTTCTTTTTTATTTCTTATTAATTTGTATTTATGATTACAAGGCTGCTGAACAATGCGATCATTTTATTATTATTATTGGATTGCTGGTTGGTAATGGCGCTAATTAATTGGTTGATTCTGCTTCAGGTCCTGACGATTTGTCATTTTATCTGCAATAATATATTTATTTATTTATTTATTTTGATTCTTTCCTTTCAAGATATATATTTTCTGAGTTGCGAGAAAGCAGAAAGTTTGTCTACTTGTAAACTGTAATTATGGGAATTGGTTTGAGATACACAATGTGTCGTACCCACTTGTCTTTAGCCTTGAGTAGTTTAATTATTTAGGCAATTAAATTGTGCATGTATAAAAAAAATGAAGAATGGAAATTATTTGAAAATTAGCTGTTATTTTAGATGAAAAAAAATCTTAACGGACGAAAATTACTATAACATCTTACTAGAAATTATTTAAAGTATCTGAAATAAAAATACATCCTATATATTTATTTATGGACAATATTTTTACCAAAAAAAAAACTTAAGGAAAATATGAAATACCTTCATACTACTTTTTTAAGAGAAAGTACATAGCCTTCAATTGATGAAGAGCAAATCTAAATATACCAATTTAAGGAGCATTGATATTGCTACTGAGAAGAGAATGAATAATTGGAAAAAAGTTCTGAGTTAAAATTTTTGCGCCATCCTATACTGAAAAGGATCACCTATCTAAGTCACTGCAAACTTGATCCGAGGTCAGGTTTTATATATTATTTTAAAAAATTTAAAAGTTTAACATTAATTAATTTTTTTAAAATAATAAAATACAAACTCAAATTTTGATACATTATAAAGTATAAGTCACTATACTTAGATTTAGTAATTAAGATTTGCTCCTCTAGAAATGATATTGTTAGAAAGTCTAAATTTGAAAAAAAATATAAAAAGAAAAATAAAGGTAAAAAAATTTAAAATATTTATAAAAGCTCTAGACTAACAGAGAAGGAGAGTTAGGTCAAACTTTATAATTGACAATGAAAGGTATTGCGGTCGAAGGATTAACCATTCAGGAATTTTGGAAAGATTACAATTAGGAATTATAAAATTAAAATTTTACTTTAAATAATTTTATATTTTATAATTATTTTAAGGGACTAAAGAATTTAGTGCTTTAAATTTTAAAATATATCGAAAATTAACATAATTGTTATTAGTAATTAATATTTTGTACAATCCTTCTCAATTAAAATTATTGTTAGTCACAATATGAAATTATTATCTTTAAAATTTTTAAGAGTTATTGGTCATTATTATAATACTTAAAATATTAAAATATTTTTAATTTTTTAAAATAATTTTAAAATATAAAATCTTTAAGAATAAATATTTTAAAAAAGCCCACACCTTGTTGAGAATAAATCTTCTCATGTTGAAATCTCCTCATGTTATTTATGTTGTCTCTGATAATATGGGAATCTATGTTCTAAATAAATAAATAAATAAATTTTGTGAGTAATATGAATAAAGACGGGGGAAAAGCATACAAGAAGAGATCCACCTTGCCATATTATCGATGACTTTATTATGAGCTCCAATCAAAAGTCACAATGTTACTATGGTCTTCAGTTATAGTTTTTCTATAATTTTTTTTAATGAATGTTAACGGTGATTTTGTCTCCAGCCAAAAGTCACATCGACATAATGGCAGAAACATCACCTTACACTGATGAGAATTAAGGACATAGATTGAGAATTAATAAATTTTATTTACAAATATATTAATAATACCTTATTTAATAATGTTATGAGAGAATGGCCCAATATTATTATTGCCTAAAACAATTTAATTCATACTCAAAACTTATATTATTAAGGTTACAAGTGGCTTGGCTTACTTGATTAACTTAGGTTGGGTCCAAAAAAAAATTGATTCAATAAGATTAATTATGTTGATTAGTTTTGTTTGACCTAATTTGATCTTCTATATTTTTTAAAAAATTATTCTATAAGAATTTATACGAAAATTTTATTTTTTTATAAACAAAATATAATTTATAGAATTTGATATAAAAGTATTATTTTTTTAAAGGGCCATTTTATTATTTCTACTAAAAATTTTAACTTAAAAAAAGTGGTACGACCAAACCAACTTGATCCTATCATTTATTGGGTTGAGCATTAGGTCCAAAAAAATTAGCCTAATGCTAAATCGAGTAGATAAAAAATTAGTCCAACTTGATCTATGTGCATCCTTAACTAAGATAATCTCGCAGAACTCCAATTAAGGAGCTTGACAATTGATATAGATTTCTATTTATAAAAAGAAAATAAATCCTCTACATTTCTATTTACAAGCCACCACTCTTTTCCCTCAACTAAAAGAAGAAACTATACTCCACACACATTTCAAGCTAAAATTATTTTCTTATTTGGCTAAGTTTCTTCATTTCCTTTTTATTATATTCTCAACATCAACAAATAATGGATCAAACATTTTTAGACAAATTATCATTAATATTATAATTATTTTAAAATATGAACCTAAAATTTTAGACTCTAAAATCCTATGTTTTTAAGGATTTAAATCAATGCATCTTAACCTATGATCTTACACGGATATCACAATCAATTACCTTGCTACTATCATGGTTACGAGTGCATATAGGTCATGTCAAGTTTTGAACTAGTTGCTGCTAGGCGTATTTTAGCATGAGGCCAAATTTTGAGGCTCGGTCCTTGTTTGGCATGTCATAGAATTAAGTTAGTTTGGTTGGGCCACTTTATTATTGTTAAAACTTTTAGTAAAATTTATAAAATAATTCTTAAAAAAATAAAATTTTTATAAAATTACATTATGCTCTAAAACAAATAAAAATTTTTATATAAATATTTGTAAATTAAATTTTCTTTTCAAATATATAGGACTATGCTAAAGTGGGTAAAATTGGCCAACTGACCAGCTTAATGCTTGTCTCAGCCCAACCCAATCAAAGTTTTTTATTTAAACAAATCCAACCCGGCCTAAGATAATCAGGCAAGATCGAGCTGATGACTAGACCACATATGCACCCTCATCCATGGTTATTATTGGAGGCCTTATGTTCTCATTTGATGGCAGTGTACTGGCCACTGCCCCATTTGGTAGGAAGAAAGTGAAAGATAAAAAAAAATAATAATTTTATATATAAAAAATATTCATAATATTTTTATTTTTAATAATTGAATAATTATTATTAAAAAATATTAAATAATAATTATAAAGATAGAGTTAAAAATTTTTCAAACTTTTCATTTTCTCCTCCACTTTCCCTCATCAATTCCCACTACATAACGTGCCCTTAGTTCCTTCTTGACTTGTTTGATTCTAAACTCTAAAACTTCAATTTTAGAGTTTAAATTTTTGGAGTTTAGTTTTTTAAAACTTAAAACTTATTATTTTAAAAATAATTTTTTCATGCTAAAAATGACTGTAGCATTAATGATAACTTATTTAAAAAATTGACTAATAATTAAATAGTGTATGTTTATATAAAAATTGACTAATAATTAAATAGTGTATATTTATATCTTTAAAGAGCATTTATTATTCTTTAGTAAGTGCCCCTAGAGCTCTGAATAGCAAAACTCTTTAATAATGAAATTGAATTCAAATTATAATGCCATGAACCGTAAAATAGGCGAAACAATATGGGAAATTTTTAATTCTTTTTTAATAAAAGAAGCACAAAATTTTGGAAGTTAGGAATCAAAATTGAATGTAAATATATTAAAAATTTTTAACATTTATGTTTAAAAGAATTGTTACTTGTGTCAAGACTTTTAAGTGAAAATTTTTTTTAACTTTGTTTAAAAGTTCAGGTGAAAAACTAACGAGCCCGATGGTGCCCATTATATATATATATATATATGTATATTGTTGACTTCTATGCAGTGGTTTGTGGTTTGCCATAGAGGGTAAAGCCATGACTAGAAAATTTAATTGCGTCTATTTTAAAATATTTTTTCTAAGCAATTAAGGAAGTGACATTGCGTTGACACTAATAAGACAAAAATGCAACACCTTATAAGATATATTTAAAAAAAAAAACAGAATATATATATATATATATGTATATATATATAAGCCTAAATGTATTATAACTTATCATTTATCAAGGGTCAGGTTAGAGGTTTCATATATTTGCTAATTTTAAAGATTTTGAATTTGAAATTTTACAAATCTGATTATTTTAAATCTAAAGCTTAACCCAATGTATATGTGAGTCGATTTAATTAATTGAAATTGTCACCACATTTATTTTGCACATAATTGTATAAAAGCTTTAGTGAATATATAGTTTTATTCTAGAATTGAACTCTATACAATTCAAATTAAAAAAAGAAAGGATGTATCTAGCTTTTTAGCTTCTTTTTAGTATTAACTACATAGGATATAAAATATAAACTAATAATTGACCTATGTGATGCATGTGATGTATATGATAATATAATAAGTTTTATATCAATAAAAAATTAAAAAGGAAAATAATAAGTTTATGTTTAAATTATTGTTATGTAATAGAAAACAAATAGTACAATCTTCAATGGAAAAAATTGTTATATACAAATTGCGAACAACATTTAAAAAAATAATATACTTGAAACTAATAGGATGTGATACTATCATTAAAAAGAAAAAATTATATGTAACATAATCATCAACTGTTTCAACATAATTGAAATAATAATGATGAAACACAAATGATAACGTAAAACTTCGTCTCCCTATGGTCTTCGATATTCATCTAAATTGCATTGTATCCAAAAAAAAAAAAGAAAAAATATAACATAAAACTTGGATATTATTGTGTTTGCAGGTCCATTGTTTCACATGGGGTGGTACCATCTGTTCTACCAATACAATCCTGATTCAGCAATGTGGGGCAACATCACATGGGGCCATGCTGTATCGAGGGACTTGATTCATTGGCTCTATCTTCCCATTGCTATGATTCCCGATACATGGTTCGATATCAACGGTGTATGGACCGGGTCTGCCACGCTTCTGCCAGATGGCAAATCGTGATGCTCTACACAGGCTCCACCAATCAAAGTGTGCAGGTACAAAATCTTGCGTGTCCTGCCTACTTATCTGTTCCCCTCCTTCTCAATTGGGTCAAATATCCGGACAACCCTGTCCTGATGCCCCCAGTCGGCCTTGCCCAAAAGGATTTACGTGACCCGACCACCGGTTGGATCGGGTCGGATGGAAAATGGCTGGTCACAATTGAGTCAAAGGTAAAAAAAAAAAAAAAAACTGGTCTTTCACTAGTTTGTACAACTGTGGATTTCATCCACTATGAGCTTAATGATCACTACTTGCACGAGGTTCCGGGTACGGGTATGTGGGAGTGTGTCGACTTCTACCCGGTTTCGGTAAACGGGTCAAAGGGCTTGGAAAAATCAGTGGGTGGCCCAGGAATTAAGCATGTGTTAAAGGCTAGTTTGGATGATACAAAAGTGGATCATTATGCAATTGGGACTTACTTTAGTGAAAATGATACACGGGTACCTGTAACCCGAATGAAGATGTGGGTATCGGGTTGAGGTTGGACCATGGGATGTACCATGCGTCAAAGACATTTTATGACCAAATTAAGGAGAGACGAATCCTGGGGTTGGATTAGGGAAACAGACATAGAATATGCTGTCTTGAGAAAGGGTTGGGCATCTATTCAGGTATATAGTTGGTGTCTTCTTTTATCTTTTTCAGTGTTGTAAGAATTGGACCGATGTCGTGGTCCGATCAATTCAGTCTGACTTTTATAACTTGATTTTTTCTTATATCAGAAATGTGTGGTATTTGAAGGATATTTTAAGTTTTTTGTTAACAAAGTATCAATTTTGCAATGTCCAAATTCAAAACCTGTTATTAGCCTATTCTGTGGGAACCTCATAATTGATGAGTTTAATTCCCAAAAAAAAAAAACTGATTTGATTGTTGTGACATATGAGTATGATCCACATCCCAATTATTGATAGGGCAAAAAATGTACTTTTTGTTTTGGAGAAGTTAAAAAATTTTACAATTACGGAAAAGGCATGAAAGCTGCTTTAGCCTTGTTTTTAAAGTTAGAATATTACTTTTGCTGAAAAGAATTTTTGAGCTTTGACAAGAAAATTAATGCTCCTAAAAATTTGTTCCTCACTCTTGTATATGTATATTTTACTTTCTATTCGACAGGCTATTCTAAGAACAATAGGATTTGACAAGAAAACTGGAACAAATTTGCTTCAGTGGCCAGTACAAGAAGTGGTGAGCTTAAGGTTGAGCAGTACTGAATTTCAAGAAATATTGCTCAAGCCTGGCTCTTTTGTGCCTCTGGACATAGAAATGGCAACACAGGTTTGTGTAGAGAGGATATATATCGACTTCTATATATATATATATATATATATATTTGGAAATATTAATTGGTAGTCTGAGTATCAAAGAGAAAATGACACAAATTTTGGCAGTGTATAATTAATCATAGGTCAAGAGCAGATTTAATTTTTATTAACTTTTAGAGGGCTTGAGCATAAAACCCAACAAATATCTTTGAAAAATAAAACTTGAAATCCACCCCGCAAATAGATCTCTAGATCTCAGCTAAGAATAAAGAGTGAATTTATATTTTAGTCATCAAAAGATTGTCTTAGTTTTGTTTTTTGAAGTTTCACTGTCTCATTTTAATTTTTTAACAAGTATTTTTTTAATATAATCCTCACCTCAGGCTTGTTAGCAAATAGTTGACAAAAATGGGTGAACATTGAAATCGAGATGAGCGTAAAGTACATAGCTGCCATTGAAATATGCCACAATGGAGTTCAAAATAGGCACATTGTTGTGACTATTTGGAACAGTATGCTACATTATCATAACATGTTTCATTGAAAGTTGGATATTTGATATTTACTTAAACTTTATATTAGGTCACATTATCCATCTCTGTATGCTCCGAGTAATAAATACTCTTTGAAAGACTAAAATGAGATTGGTAAATTTTGAGAGATCAAATTAAAAAAGCAAAAATACCTTTTTCAATGATATCCTGGAAGCTAATGATATTGTGAAAGCTAATGGCATCAGTTGCAAAAAGTTTGGGGTCAGTTTCAATTTTGTTTTACATATTTGCAAAAATTCTCAATGATATCCTGGAGGCTAATGGCATCAATTGCTCAACAAAATTAGCTGTTATTAGCTGAGCCGTCATACCTTTAGCCTTGCAGATACACTCACACCGGTTAATCCAGTTAAGAATGCTAAGGAGACACTTGGAGCTAGGTAACGAGTCCTCCATTAGATTAGGTTAGAGATATAAAAATTGTCATTGTCCTTTTTTTTTTTTTTCTTTTGTTGGGGAGGTGGAGATTATGCAAATTCTTTATAGCATTATAGCTGTTCATATCACATATTGATTGTGGCATAGTCACAATAAATTCATTAACCCAAGCTTTGGCTTTTTGAACACGTTTTTAGTTGGACATATTTGCAGAATTTGAGATAGAATTGGTGGACAAGGAAGAGATTGGAAAGAACAACAACTATAATAATAATAATGATGTAAGTTGCGAAGGTGGAGCTGTTGAAAGAAGTGGTTTGGGACCATTTGGCATTTTGGCAATTGCAGATGATACGCTTTCTGAACTCACTCCTATTTATTTTCGTTTTCTTCTAATACAAGCCATGTCAACGCCGCCATTTTCTTCTGTGCTGATGAAACTAGGTATCTATCAACTTTATTTGCTGATTCAGATTTTTTTCTGTTCTTAAATAAAACCTTATATTAATTGCACTTTATCAACTGACATAAAATTTCATTTGCTGATACCTATGTACAATGTCCTCTTGGTAACACTCCTATCACTAAATTTTAGGGTTAGCACTATGATTTTTATGTGCCGAATATTTCGTTAAAGGTATGGCTCATCTGAAGAACACAATTTTAAGAGTCAATCATATTGCTTTCATCTTTAAAAGATAACTGCTTTTTTATTTTAATTTAATCTTTCAATAATTTTTTTTAATTATTTTGGTTCGCACACCTGTTAAAGTTACCGGCCTAATTTCTCAAATTGATTTCTTAAAAGAAAGAAATTAATTGGAAAAAAATTATTGATAAACGAAATTCAAAATTTTTTAAAATGTTAGTTATCTTTAATAGAAGAAAATAATAATTTACTCAAATTTTAATAAAAATATTGAAAAAAATAAAACAAATTCGTTTCTACAAATTCATTAATTGTTACAAGGTTGGTAATACTTTATATAAATCTAAATTGTTCGTTATGGTCATCGATGGTAATCCACTATGATTGATTCTTGATTTTTAAGTGCTCTGTTCACCATAGGAATCTCTATCCTTTCGCAAATGACGACGTTTTAGAAGTTACTGGGTGTGATCTATATCGGTGACAAGTGTGTGATTAAGTTTTCTTTTGGCCATTTATAAGTTTTGTTTGTCAATGTATTACAACGAGTCAACTCATAATTTAGTCTAAAAATTGTTAAATTTATGAATACATAAGTTAGTTTTAAAACATAACAATCTCATTACGTATGATTTCGTTCAACATTTTTGAACCATTTAATAAAAACATGAATGTAAAACGAGCTAATTATATATATATATATATTGTTCTCCTATGATATGTACATATCTTTATTGTTTCTTTCTGGGGGGACAATGAAATAAAGATTAATTTTGGAGTTAATATGCTCAAACTAAATTAAAGATGAAAATGCAAAAATATGCTTAAGGGTTAAAAGAAGATATCAGAAATCATGAAATCAACAGTTTGGTTATGACACATTATGCAGGCCATCAGAAGCAACTGATGTTTTGAAGCTTGTTTGTGGAAGTAAAGGTCTAGTGCTTAGTGATGAGAAACTATCAGTGAGACTATTAATTGGTAAGTAAGAATAAGCCGATCACAATGTTTCTTTCTCAACTCTGCAACTATATTTCTTTGTTTTTTGTTCATTCCCTACGGATCATAAAATGAGAGGTAATTCATGTTTTTTTCAAATCTTTCCCACTATGCCAATCAGATAACAACTAACATGATATCAATCCCCATCTTTTCAATATTGAGATGAGATGTTAATACGGACTTGGTCTTATAAGTGGGTCCGTTAATCTTGGTCAAAGTATAGGTCAATTAGGAAAATAATATATAGTCCAATTTTTCAAAAGAAACTTCTAATTAACTTGGTCTTATTTGATTTTAAGGCGATGCATGGCTATAAGTGTGTGTCTATATATATTTCTAGTTGAATTTGATATTTAGGATAAAATATCAATTAGTACTTCTCATCTAGGTAATGATTACAGTAGCAATGATATTCTATACTGTTACATTCAAGAAGTGATGCGCAAAACGTAAAAGGCCAAAAAGAAAAAGAAAAAAAATTTCGCTTCTTCCTTTTTTTTTTGGGAAGCTTATGTGTTACATTTTAGGTGTAACAGTAGCCATTGTGGCTTTGATATATGCTTACTTAGGGTGAACTGCTTATTCAGTCCTTGAATTATGAAATTTATCTAATTTAGCTCTAAAAAAAATTAATGAAGGCACAATTTATTTCCTAAAAATAATAACTTCATTACATGTTAGTCTGTTCTGAAAAGACTAATGTATAATGAATTTGTTATTTAAGAGTTATAATCACTAATTTTTAAAACTAAAACTAAATGAGCCCAATATTGATTCAAGGAGTTAAATATATGTTAGTTCACTCACTTAATTACTCAGTTTTCTTATGTCACACCTCAAATTTTAAGTACCCATGCGCGGAAGCGGAAACATAAGGGATATCCTTATAGGCACTGATTTGAATAACATAAAACATATACACTTTTCCTTAGAGGACATTTGTAGAAATTTCGGCAGAGTCTCCTCTATAACGTAGACCTCCGGAAATTTCTACAAAGTCACAGACAGTACAATATAGCCCGAAAGGGCGCAATCAGACCAAAAGAAAACATCTGGGGTGTGGGGATACCCTAACTATGATTCAGTGGAACTATATTTACAAGGTTTTACAAAGTTTCAAAACAAAATGTATATACAATCAAAATACACCCACAGAAGCTCCGCAGGCTCGCCAAGGGACGTCTCCAGAGGTCAGCCACTAGAAGGCGGCTGGGGGCAGACTAGAGTCCCTACTGCTCTCTGAAAATATATATATATATAAAAATGAGTCGAATACTCAGTGAATAAGCACACCCACAGATTTTAAACAGATTTTAAACAACTCTTTTTTTTTTTCAAAATACACCGAACGCATCTAAATAGAACCAATCGGAACACAGACGCAGAGCACACAGCTCGCGGGGAAAATCACTACAGACGCAAAGCTTTCAGCTTGCGAAAATAAAATAACTCCGCGTGTGGTGGCCTACACACGGGGCTAGCACCACCCCTGCTAGCTGAGGTTCAGATCATGGTGCACCAGGGTTAACATCTACTGCTGTTAGCTACAGGGTTCTGAGCAGATAACTCCATGAAATTACCAAATAGCATTTCAGACAAAGTATGTTCAGATCAGTTACACAGTAGGATTTCCAATTAACTCAACATTCGTAAACTTGCAAAATTCCCGATTGAAATCACATTTTGGTAAATATGCTTATGACTACATTTTGCAATAGAGAATCAAATTCTTAAAACACTGCAAGGAAACTTAAGAACAAAAATAAGAATTTCCTGAGTCTTTGGTCCGCGTTACTTACTCACCTTCCGAGATACCACAAAATTCCCTGACCCGTTCCTCAGCTATATCTCAGTCTCAGAATCTCCTACAATACCCGTTCACCAGAATTTAGACAATGAATTACTCTAATTAATTTCATAAAGGACTTGGACTTATTTCGACTAGTACAGTATATTCCATATTCCTATTTTTATGCTTTCTTTTTCTTGGTTCAACTTTGGAGTTACCCTAATTCAAAAACTAAAAGGAAGCTATACCATTTTAATTGGAACATTTATTCTGCATATATATAATTGAACCATTCAGAAAGGAGTACAGTGGGGGGTTTGGTCCTTAATTAAATAGGCATATATATATACCTATATGCAAGATTTTGGGGGATAAATTAATGTATAAGAAAATGGGCGTATAGTTTAATATAATTGAAATCAAAATTTTATCCAACCAAATCATCCTTTTGCCACACTTTTTTTTTTCTGTACAAGATTTCCCTTAGCTAGCCATACAGAACGTTTTCAGCAATTAAAAACAAGGAGCAGAGACGTTGAAGAATAAATCCAGCAAAAAAATTACGTACAGCAGAATGGTTAGCTTGGGAAGAGGAGTTTCTGGCATGATTTTTCAGCAAACCAGCACTGAAGTCTAGCAACCAAAGGAGAGGATTTCTGCAGCTGAAATTCAACCCAAGACCAGAAAAATTAGCGCTATACAGGGGCAGTAAAAAGGGGCTGATTAGAGGAGATGAAATGAACTTTTTCTGGCATAGTCTCACCCCAAACCAGCAGCAGAACAGCATCAATTCAAGGAGAGCTGTAGCTGAAATTCTGAACAAACTTAGCGCTGAAACAAGGCAGCAAGAGGCGCTGAACAGAGGTATGCAGGTGGTGCTGAATAGAGGAAGAAATGGAATTTTCTGGTGTGCTTTCACTCAAAACCAGCAGCAACAACTTAACCAGATTCAAGGAGCAAGCTGCAGCCACAGTTCGAACAAGACCAGCGTTGAACAGGGGAGAAAAAAAAACGCTAAACAGAGGAGGAATTTAGCTGCAGAATTTATCCATACCAGTTTCGTTTAGCTGGGAGGAGTATGCGACTGAAGGAAGCACTCAACTGAAGAAATTTCAAAGCTTAAGAAGCACCCAAGCCAACGGTTCAGTAGCTCGAAGATGCAGGGAAAGCAACGCTGAGCAGAGCAGAAACATGGCGCTGAACAGAGGGGGAAACGTTACAGCGTTCAGTCAGCATACACTTCGTCCATTAGAGAGTTTTTATGCGACTTGCATGGGGTAACTGGCTGAAGATGGAGCAGAGAATAATTCACAGTTCGAAAGGGAATAGGAAGCAACGTCCAGCAGCGTCCAGCACATCAGAAATGAAGGTGCAGAGTTTCTGATCTGTCTCTGCGTTTTCCCTCAGTTGAAAGTGATATGTGCTGCAGATGTTTAGGAGGTAATGACCGAAAACTCCAGCTGCGAGGAAATGGAAGAAAGGAGATATATGTAAATTCTGGAAGAGCAAATTTAATACGTGGCAGCTGCACAATATGCTTTGACAAGTCAACTCCCTTCCCATGCATGAAGTTATTTTTCTCCACGTCGGGTTCTCACATCTTACTTCCTCCTAAAATATAAGTTTGCATTTGGCAAATAAATTTGGAATGCATGTGATCAGATTGACCATTCAATCATTGAGAGCTTCGGTCAGGGAGGGAGAATAGTGATAACATCAAGAGTGTAACCAGCAAAAGCAATATATGGAGCAGCCAGACTGTTTGTCTTCAACAATACAATTGCTATTTCCATCAAGGCCTCCCTCAACTTTTGGCAATTGAACTCAGCTTTTATACATCCCTTTCCCTTTGATCTATAGATTCAATGCAAATTATTCATACTAACTCAAACATATTAGTCATGTTGTTTCTATTGCCACACATAAAGTTAGTGAAAATCTTCGTAGATATGCCCACGGTGCTTTGTTTTAGATTTGTGTCTTGAAAATATGAAGGCTAGCTCCTCACGAAGTTCTTCTTTTGCTTTTCTTTTTTTGTTTAAGGATGTAAGAAAGAGAGCTAAAATAATTTCTTTTTATTGCACAAGAGATTCATAATTTGAATGAGAGAAGTAGAGAAAAGAGTTCAAAATTAAAGTAAGGATATCAGTTTACTTTAATTTTGATAATTAAAGATGATCCTATGAGAGTTATTAACTCAATTGTCATTTTTAATTATATTATTTACTGCTTTCTTTACCTGTTCATTTTTTTTTAACTTCCTTTAGAAAGCATGCACCAACGGGTAAGTGTATATTAAAATCCTTTTCATCTTTATGGTAAATATAAACAAAACTTTCCCTGCCTAACATATGATATGATACATTACATTATAAAAATGCATATTTTAAGAAAGATCGCAGTCACTTCGCTTATATAAAGTAGAAATGAAATATTAATATAGAATAAATCACAACTAGTACACACAAATTTCACCCTGAATTTTAGGTTCCGTTTATTACACTATATAAAATAAGGCTCAATAGAGTAAGTGGCAATAGATGATATTATTAAGCTTGATCATTGCATAAAACTCTTATGCCATATCATGTGTTTGTTGCATCAATGTATAACATAAAGGATGATTAAACCATATGTATTTGCTGATATGATGAAAATAATATATTTATGTAAATATTATTAAACTCGTGCCATAACATAATAATGATAATAATGGTGTTGATGGTGACAATGATGCCAATAATAGTGGTAGCAAGGCAAAAGTAGCAATGATTGTGGGAATATAAAAATAGTGATGGTGGCAAAAGTAACAATAGTGGTGGTGATGAGCACAATAATAGCTGTAGTAAAAGCACTTAAGAACTCCTCTCAGATGTAAATACAATTTAAAATCCAAGTTTCTAAAAAATTTAGCCCTTAGACACCATGGCCAGCCAAGACTTGGTCATGGCTCTAGTGTTCTTGCCCCCTCTAGCGCTATGGCAAGGTACTTTCTAGTTGTAGTGCCAATAGTTTTTATTTTGTTGGTTTTCTTGTTTCTTGTTCTTTAGGTGGTTTTCTCTGATTTTGAGCCACAATACAATAGTTATAACCTTAGCAAATTTTTCTCTTTTGAGATAGCCTAATTCTCGAACCACATCATACAAGCCAAAGCCCGGATGGTTTTGCAAATGTTTACAAACCAATAGAGTATGTCTAGAGATTAATTGAAAAAATTGGCTCAATTAATAGTTTGGTTACTTGACTTATTTATTTGTTTCAATTTGATCTATTAATTTGGTTCCTTAACCTTTAATTTGTACTATGTTAATACTTTTTGTTATATTTGTCATGACATTTAACGAATGCCCTTAACCATGCTTATTTGGCTTTCAAAGTAAACAAACTTACTATTAATATGCCTATTCTACTTTCAAAATAATCTTTTAACTTTTTCTAGTGTTCCAAAAATGTTTTCTCAAAAACATATAAACTCTCACTGTTCTAATGAAAGAGATGAACTGGTCTTGGGATTTTACAATGGCTCTACTCGTCCAAAGGGCAAAGTCATGATAATGAGAGCTTGCAAGTACAATAAAGGGGAGCAAGGTTCCGTTTTGAACTTCCAGTGCTTGAGTTATAGTGAGGGAAAGCAATTTAGTAGAACACAGTACAGTACAAGTGACCATACTTGAATTGAGAGATGAACCCCCTATATATAGAAGAGGATGACGATTACTTTTGCAATTGGTTAGTGCAAGACAAAAGGTTGTGTTCTACTAGGCACATGTCTGAAAATTATAATGCCTTGTGCGGGTAATAGTCAATTGTAAAATGATATTGTTCAGTGATAGCCTATCATATACCGCCATATACCTTCAGATTTTCACGTCATTATGTTTCTGTGCCTTCCTTGCACCTTTCAATGCCAACAAATCTTTGCCAAATTGCCCTTAGATTTGATCATGGACTAAGTTCGTCAGAAAATGGGTTAGGCCCAAGGAAAAAAGGTCATAAAAAATAGGGTCCAAGTCTGGTACTGTTCATTACAAAAGTTTAGGGCTTGCCTGGGTAAAAAAGGGCTAAGCTTGGCCCAGCCCTGCCCACCATTAAAGTTGCAACATGTTTTTTTTAATAACAACAACAAAAGTATAACAAAGGATGATACAGCCAAAGTGCAGCGAAAAAAGAAACTAGAGACCATATTCATTGAGGGAGGAGAATTTAATAAGTGATTAACGACCCCATAAAGATCTATATCTATATCTGGTCCCACGGATTGAAAGTGCTGAAAATAAAAGAAAACTAAAGTCCATATTCATGGGGAGAGGATTGTTGTTAAACTCATAAGTTGACTTTTTAATTTTAGTGAATTTAATTTTTTACTTAAGGAAATCGTATTAACTCGTTTGTAAACTCGAATTCAATATAAAATTGGTTTAATTTGCTTTTGATTCAGATAAATTTAATTAATTTAATGTGTTTTGAACTAAATTTGACGAATTTCTATATAATTGAGTCAAATTGAATTTAAAAAAAATAAAAATTCTTAAATTTAGTGCAATCCATTAAAGAAGGATTCAAAAATAATATTTATATATTAAATTTATTAAAATTTTTATATTAAAAAATATGAATTATAGATTATAAATAATTTTTTTAAGAAAAAATATAATTTAAAATGTATTTAAATGAATTTTTGTTTGTATATTATATTTTATATGTGATTATTAATAAATATAAATTTTTATGAGTTTACGATACGAGTCTATATTACGAGTTTACTTTCTTTTTATAAATGTATTTAAATTCACGAATTTGACAACTTTAAGTATAAATAATGTTAAATAGATTGTGGGATTATACATGGCAAGAAGAAAATAATAATAATATTATTAATTAATAATATAAAAAATATATTGATCATAATACGTGTCAGATTTTTTAAAAAATTTCAGCTTAGTATGTATTATATTGAGACTTTTTAAAAATAGATTCTTTTTTTTTTTGAGTTTTTTTTTCAGACTCATTTTAATTTTTTGGACTAAACCTATTAGGTCAGACAACCTTTTAAACTTACGATGAAGTCTAATTGCCATGTGGCCATTACTAATAGCGAAATGACAAAGTTCCCTTTGGCCTTTGACCAATAAATAGTCCAAATGCCCTATAGGTATATTATTTTACCCTTCCAACACCCCAAATACCTTTTGAGCATTTACTAAGTCATCAGAATAATTACAAGGACTTTCCTGGTGGTAGGGTTCATCCTAAAGTCTAAATCCTCAAGTTTACCTACTAAAATCGCTCATACCAAACGTAATATAGCTCATTGTATGTAAGGTTAAATTCTATTTTTTAAATTTTTAGAAGATATATGATGGGATTAGATGATCTTTCTGCGACAAATTCTCATGCATACTGTTAAAATGAAGTTTAAACCCAAATTTCTGGGAATAAAATACATTTTCTATGGCAATAAAATACTTGACGTTCACTTTTTATTCCTAGATTGTGCCTCGTTTATAATTAAAAAAAACTTGATATTGAACCAATGATATGTGCCCCTTTAAAAATTAGTACTTTTTAGAACAAAATTGTTATCGACCAATTAATGATAATTTGGTGATATATAGCTATGAAATAAATCTTTTTCATGTCTTACCAAAATAAATCATAATTTGTTATATAAAAGTTTGTGAGAAAAGCAAATTGTCCAAAATTATGGCCCAAAAAAAAAATCACACCCATAAATTAAGAGAAAAGAATGAAGTCTAATATTATATATTGTTATATTATAAAAAAACATTATAAAGTTTATAATTACTTCTATCGATGATAATATTAACAATTAGATTAAAATATTTAAATTAATAAATCACTCAGTCTGATCTCTCTCTCTCTCTCACTCTCTCACTCTCTCACACACACAAAATATTACATTATAAAATGACAAAGATGCTTTGTGTCATTCATATTGGCATTTACTAGTAAATCTCATCTAAGATTAATAATCATATCCAATCAACAGAACCATTTAATATATTCCTTATATTCTTGATTGGTCAAAGTAACTTATAAATTTCCGTCTACTCAATTACTATTTACTGAAAAGTAAAACGAACAGAAGTTAAAACTCGTTTAATAGGTAAAAAGTTAAAATAAAAAAAATAATTTTATAAATAAAAAATACTCATAATACTTTAAATTTTAATAATTAAATTATTATTAAAATTAAATAATAATTATAAAAATAAAATTATAATTTTCTTTATCCTTCCTTCGCACTTTTCTTTCCCAGCCTTTTTTTTTTCGGGCTAATCGAACGCGCCCTTGCAGAAAGAAATCAGCATAATACACATATTTAGGTTCAGAGGCTGGGCCAGCGGGTGTGCGTGTGGACCCCATTAAAAGACGTTAGAACCGTTAGAAAGGGTGGCCTTGTTCTGTTACGACTGAGAAACGAGAAATACGATGCTACACATCGGGTAATGGGCCCATGGCTGACTATCTCTTCAGTTAGTCTATGGTGACTGTCAATAACCGGTTATCTTTGTTAAAATATATACTTTAAATTATTTTTAATTTTTTATTAGAATGTTTTCAATTAACTTAAATATATAAATATGTATTATATTTAAATATAAGAAAATAAATATAAAAGGAATAGATTTTGTTTTATTAAATTTAACAAAAAAATTATTTATATTAATGAAAGAAATATTAATAAAAAAATTAAAATTATATTAAAGTGTAATATAACTTTTTATTTTAAGAGATTTAATTTCCGTCTAATTTCAGCAAAATTTATAAGAAATCCATATAATTTATTCCTTTTTTATATAGGACAAAATAAAAATTTGTATTTAAGATTTCTCGTTTACTAAGAAAAAAATTACATATAACTTTTAAACTATAGTTTAATTATAATTTTAATGGACAAACTTTGAAATATAACACTTTATTCTTTAAATTATTACAAAAAATAAAATCATTATATATTAGGTAAAACTAGTGTGAAAAAAAAGTTATTTGTCACATAGTATTTTTATCTTTATCATCTTTCTAATTTCTTCCTTTACATGATTCTTGATTTAAATTTCCAACAAATTCTTAAATTATAAGAATTTTATTTTGCCTGACATATAACGTTTTAAATTTTTTAATAGTTTAAGAATATAATATCATGTCTTGAAGTTTGTATATTAAAATTATATATATATATATATATATATATATATATTCTTGTTGACCATTTACACAATTTATCACTTGACTGCCTAGCCAGTGGCTTCTTTGTCAATTTTCTTTTGTCCATGTCCTTGTCAATTTTTACGATTACAATTTGAATTGATGTGATATTCTACATTAGAGTTCCACTACATTAGAGTTCCAGCCGATCAAGTCTTATGGAAAAAGAAAATTCGAAAGGGGTCCTTGGTGATATTTTCTCATTAGTGTCGTTATTAAATAAGGATTTGGATGAAGATATATATATATATATATATATTTATTTATTTATTTATCTTTCTTAACGAGAGATCTCAAATCCTTAATTTGTTTGTCATAGTGCAAGTTTAAATTCCTTTCATAAAATAATGATAATATTATATATTTTTAGTTATGAGATAATAATTATTAAATATAAAATAATATTTTGCTAAATGATTACTTAAAATATTAATTTATTTAACAATTAATAAATTTTAAAAATAAAATTTCATTTTTGTGTAATTAATAAATTTATTAAAATAAATAAAATATTATTCTATATTTAATAATTATTGTGAGATAATTAAAAAAAAAAATGATGTTATGGAGAACATAGTATTATCATTTTTCACACAGATTATTCTTATTCCTACTCCGACGAGTGTTATAGTTGTAATTAGAGGGACTGCCAGTGCATTTGCATAAGCAGTCAATGGATCCCATATTTGAAAAAAAAATGGGAAAAAAAAGCATGTCAAATTATGAACATATTATGAATAATGGCAGAAAAAAATGAATTTTTATACATAAGATATATTAAGTACATACTTTCTTTGATCACAAATTAATTTAATTCTTTTAGTACAATCACATATTTTCATATGACAAAGGAAAATACTAAGTTTGGTGTTATATTATTACTGTCATCTTCATTCATCAACCTACCAACATCTTTCTCTTTCTCGTGTTAAATTTCTAATCAAGAATGGTCTACAAAACTCTTTCAAGGTTGTACTATTTGCCATACCCATTTAATTTTAAGTACGATGTACACTTTTTACTTATATAATTAGTTACTCTTATCAGTTTTTTCTTTTCACTGATATTGACGATCTTTTAAAATTTAATATTATTATGCATGTATGCTCTAATATCGTCGCGGCTTTAAATACACTAAAAAAAAAATAGTGATGTTTTTTAGTGACAATTTAAAAAAGTTGTTGCTACAAGTATATTTTTAGCAGTAACTCTATTAAGTTGTCACTAAAAATTTCCTCTAAAATACTATTTATATTTAAGTTTCCTCTACATATAGATATTCAGTCAATAGTCGATTTATCAAATTCAAACAGGTTAAGACAAGCCAAATTAGATTGGTTCAGGTTGAAATTGCCATATCTACTCTAAAAATTCCTCAAAAACTGAATCGTGATTCCCCTTCCAGCGTTATTTCTTTGTGATGGGGATATAAGCTTACAAAAGATGTTCTAAATGACGCTTTCCAATGGGCTCATACATGAGATGTTCGATCGATTTTACTATTTCCATTCTAAGTTCAATTTATGATGAGTTCTGGTCGTATTTGTGTCTTTTAATCTTTTACTTATTCTTGCTTACTTTTGAACTGAATGATGAAGCGACTAAAGATGACATTAAAAACCACTCAAATTCAGCCACCCCTCAAAGTTACACTTCATGTTTATCTGAGAAAGTTCGATTAGAATTGCAAGTCTTAATTGGCAAGGTTGCTTTATAGATACATATTAAATGTTGGAAAAATTATACTTCTAATCCCTCTAATTTCATTTGACTTTTTAATTTGATTTCTATAATTTAAAAAAATTTATAATTATATTTTTAAAATTTTTTTTAATTTAGCCATTACTGTTAAAAGTGTTGTTAGTATTGTGTTAAATTTTATTGACATAACGAATTATATATTATCTTGACACTCTAAATATGTATAATTTATGCTAACAAAAGAAAAAATATAATAGTAAAAATATCAATAATAAAGTAAGATTAACTCATATATATGACAAAATATTAGCAAAAATATAATAATAAAGACTAAATTAAAAATTATTTAAAATACAAGGATCTAATTATAAAATTTTAAACTATAAAGATTAAATTAAAAATTGAGTAAAACTATAAAAACTAAAAATATAATTTTTCCTTAAATGTTTATTTCATCATTTTGATGTACAATTTTATGGATTGACTGAAATGTTATTGTTAGTTATTATATTTTATTTCTTCATATATATAGTCATAGGAGCAAAAGACGAAGAATCTAATGTCATTTTCACAGTTCATTGAAGTGTTAGCAATTTTTATTGTATTTTTCTTCTTTGATGGGGTTATATATATGTCTTTTCTTGGAGGTTTACGAAATCTGATTTCAAATTAAACTATGTATCAATTGCAAGCTTTATTTATACACTATTGATATAGTTACATACAGTCAGCACAACGAAAGCAAGGTGTCTCAAATAGTAGCTGACTTTTTAATTCATGCCTATTTAAAATAAATTCTCAAGTAAAAATATACGTGGAAAATTTTAATTATTGTATGTTTTATACTTTAAATGTGCTCTTGTAATATTATTGAAATAGTAGATGCTATATTATTAAAGTGTAAAATAAACATATAGTAATAATATATATGAAAATATAGGATGCATAAATTGTTAAATAACTACTCATATAGTTTATGGTTGAGTTCTTGAAGAACTAAACTTTTTGGTATCTTTCTTTTCTCCTTTTATATCTCTTTAATCTTTATATTTTCATTTGGTTTATATTTCTTACAATGTATTTTGTTTCTTTTAATGTAGGATATGGATATTCCTAATATTTAGTTAAATATAAGATTCATATATCTCATAAAAAATGCTATAACTACACATATCATATTTAGAGATTAAAAAAAATTTATCCTTTGATAATAGGCGATGCCTATATTAACACTATATTGATAATACAAAATTAATTGAAGGATATGTAATAACTCTTATATTATTACTTAGAGAGATGAAATTTATTTTCAATGATGTATTATTTTTTTACCAAGTTTCAAAGAAATTTGTTAAGTTTTAAATATATCAGCTGCAATGGATATCTTATTGGGACTATAAATGAAAAAAATATTGAATATTTACATATCACAGTTATTGTATCAAATAAAGAAATGTGTTTCAAGAAAATTACTTATCTTGTTTTCTAGTTTGTATCATACAAATAATAGTATAATTGAAAAACATATTATAAAACCAGAAATTTATTGATTTAAATATATTTATTATTTGATATAATTGATTAAGCCATTCCATGTCAATTATGATACAACAAATTATTAAAAATTCACATGAATATCTGTTAAGGAACCAAAAAATATTTCAATTTAAAAAATTTTCATATACTACTTGTTTCTATAGTAAATTAATTACTAGACTATTGTTAGCTAAAGTTAGGATTGAATTTCCTATATTTGTAGAAGGTTTCCATGGTGATATATGTGGGCCCATTCATCCATGATGTGAACCATTTAGATATTATATGATTTTGCTAAATGTATCTATAAACATGGTTATATGTATGTTTATTATTAACTTACAATTTAATGTTTATGAGATTGCTTACTTAAATGATTTGATTAAGAGTACCATTTTAGAATTTTGTAATCAAGACAATTTGTCTTCATAATACTAGTGAGTTTACATTTTAAGCTTCCAAAAACTATTGTATATCAATTGGAATAACAAATGAAAAATCTATTGTTTATATTTACATACAAAATGGTTTAGTAGAATTATTTATTAAATATCTCTAATTAATAATTAGACCAATGCTTATGAGAACAGAATTTTTAGTTTTGATACAGGGATCAATGTATGATCTTACATGCAACAACATCTACACACATAAGGTTAATAAGTTATCATAAATTCTTTTACAATTGACCTTTAGTCAAGAGCCAAATATTTCTTATCTTAAAAGTTTTAAATGTGTGGTATATGTTTTCTATCAATCCACTGCAATGCACAAAGATGACTCTTTAAAGAAGGTTGAGAATATATGTTAGTTATGAGTCTCTTTCTATAATTAAATATCTTGAACTATTAATTGAAAATTATTTATGACATTACTTGCTTATTGTCATTTTGACGAAACATTTTTCCCACCATTAGAGGAGATAATAAGCAACTAAACAAAAATTACGTAGAATGCATTATCATTATTTCATCTAGATTCTCATACTAAGCAATGTGAACTAAAAGTTTAAGAAATAATTTATTTGTAAAATATTGCAAACCAACCGCTAGATGCATATATTGACCTAAAGAGAGTTACCACGTCTCGTATACTAGAGTTAAAAATGCTCTAATCTAAATTGATATTCTAGTAGGACAATTGGTTAGTGTAAATGAAATGAAAGTATGTCATGCCTTAAGTGCAATAAACTAATTGATTCCAAAGATAAAAATCTTTAAAAAAAGAAAGAAGCAAATAACTAAGTGCAGTCATATTAAGGAGGCGAGTACTCAAAAAGAAACCCAAGACATAATTAATTATAAAATTCTAGAAAAGGTTTAAGTACTTAAAAACAATGAAGAGATCTAAACAAGTTATGTCAATATAAAAGAAAGATGAATTGAAAAGATATAGTTGTTATCAATGTCTTTTCATGCAATGTTAGTTGTCAAAATAATGTAAGAAAGCGATAATCCTAAACCCAAATCTATTAAAGAATGTAGACATAAAGATAATTATGTCAAAATGAAAAAAAATACAATTCAAGCATAATTAAATTTATTTTTAAAATGAAAAGTTTTTGAACTTGTAGTTCAAACATTGAAAGGTATAAAGCCAATAAGGTATAGATATGTATTTGTATAAAAACAAAATAAGAAAAATAAAATCGTTAGATATAAAGCATGACTTGTGGCAGAAGGGATTTCCCAAAGGCTTAACATTAATTATAAAGAGATATATTCTCTTTTGGGGAATGCAGCCACCTCAAACATCTTATTATCTAACAATACATGTAAAATTGATAAATGTCCAATAAATGTTGTTATAGGTTATTTATATGGCTCATTAAATAGTGAAATTTATATAAAATTTTTTTGAAGAATTTAAAATGCTAGAAGCAAGTAAAGATTCTTAATAAAATTATTTAATATATTTATATAAACCCTTATATAGATTAAAACAATTTGGACACGTATGTAATATAATCATCTTAATGAATATTTGTTAAAAGAATGTTATAAAAATGACCTAATTTATCCATGTGTTTTTACAAAAAAGATTTGTATTAGAGTTTGTTATAATAATTGTATATATGTCAAAGATTTTAACATTATTGAAACTCTTGAAGAGTTTAAAAAATAGTTAATTATTTAAAGAAAAAAAATTTGAGATGAAAAATCTTAAAAGAACAAAGATTTGTCTTCAATCTTGTAGATCAAGTACTTAGTAATGGAATTCTTTATTTTCAATTAGCTTATATTGAAAAATATCTTTAAAGCAATTTTATATGTAAAAAACACATCCACTAGGTATCTTATAGCTGTAAGATTGCTAGATATGTATAAAGACCATTTTTGTTCTTTCAAAAGTGTCACACCTTGAGACCAAGAGTATGACCAGCATGAAAGATAAACAACTTACCCTTCACAAATCTAACAAAACTAGAATCCATACCATAATTTATTGGGAAGTCCTAATGTTTCAATACTCGATATTAGAATTAATCAGAACAACTACAAATAATACTTGTGTTAAATATAGTTAATTACATAAGGCTTTTGTAAAAATTTCAGCAGAGTCTCTCTTAAAATTTGGACCTCTCAAATTTTCTACAATAAGCACATTCACACAATTCAATCAAAAGAGAGTTCTACTCTAAACACAATTCACTTTACATCAATTTTTAGGGGTGGGGGATCTTATTGGTGGCTTAGTGGAGCTACATACAAGTACATTACAAAACAAAATAGATTTCATGTAGACCACCAAAATGTGCCCATGCAAACAGATGCAGGGCTCACCAAGAATGAAAGAGAATGATTGATCCTAAGCCACTAAAGAGAGATCAAGTTTAATTCTACTATCTAAAAAGGATATTGAAAATACATGAAGTGAATCAATGCTTAATGAGTAAATAAAGATAACTATAAGGCATAAGAACAATTCCATATTAAAGTTCTATTTATAACAGTAATCCAAAAATGAAAAATTTAAATACAATGATCAATGACTACTTATGATACAATCATTCAATAAGTACTTTAGGAGCATCTAATTGGTGCAAAAAAAATTAGACACAAAGCACATAGCCTGCGAGGGTAAATAACATAGGCACCAAGTAATCCGCTCCTGAAATTCATAATATATCCATAATGGTAGCCAACCACACAGGGCTAGTGGCTAGCTAAGGTACTAATCACAATGCATCGTGGCTAACTTCTATTACAATTAGCTATAAGGTCCTAAAATAGATAGTTCCCAACAAGGATACTCAAATTCAATTAGAATTCTTAATCACACTCACTTGCCATCAGAGTATGTAAGCAGCATAAGTCATTAAATATTCAGACTTACAAAAGCTTGGAAAAAATTTAATTAAACCCCTCTATTCAATGGAAACAATTTCAAACTTTGGAGGGTTTCCCAAATTACCGTAATACTCAACTGAGCATTTAGAAAACTAAATAATAAGGACAATAAAGAGTTAAGTAAGTAATAAACAAATAAATAATATTTAGACAAAGAAAATGAAACAGAACTTGCATAGTATATATAGTTAGCATTATCTACTCACTCCTTTAAGATGACACAGAGAAGTTCTCTATTGTATTCTCTACTTATTCCTTAGCTATGAATAATTCTCTTGAATATCTTATAACACCAATTCACAAGGTTTTGGTGTTTAGATGACTTCAAATTGCCTCATAAAGAAATTTATCTTATTTACATTAAAATTTTCAATATTTTAAGGGTTTAAGGCATAGACTAAAATGGGCTAAGGTAAAATATGCATTTAATGTGGCTTAAGACTATTCCCCCATGACAATAAAAAAAT